>PVLD010019902.1:0-10000 GCA_004027595.1 Dinomys branickii
TCTCTATAATTCAGTATTTCCTCAGTCGTTTTTGTACTAGCAGAAAAGAAGATAAGTTTATATTATACAGCATCCAGTGCAAATTCCCTACTATCTTATCTATAATTTAGTATTTCCTTTAATGTTTTTGTGTTAACTAATGTGAAGATAACTATGTAATACAACATCCAGTTCTAATTCCCTACTATATTCTGTATAATTTTGTATTTTCTGTATTGTTTATGGCTTTTCTGGTTCATATGTCTCCATTCTTTTGTCTTTAAAATAAAATTTAAAAAAAAAAAAAAACATAGGTAGTTAAAAATGTAGGAACTCTAAAAAAAAAAAAAAAAAATGGTAGGCTGTTGCAGAGTGGGTATCTTTGAAAGTACTGCCCACAAGACCTGAGCTGATGACTTAAGAGTGAGATAAAAAGGCCAGGTGTGGTAGAGCACTTGAGGCTAAGGCAAGAGGACTATGAGTTCAAGACCAGCCTAAACTACACAGCAAGACCCTAGCCAAAAACAAAGAAAAAGTGAGATGAGGAAGTCCAACTTTCTTAAATGCCTGCCTGGCAAGTGCAAGGTCCTGAGTTCGATCCCCAGTACTGAAAAAAAAAAATCATGAAATGATGTTATGTATAGTTTTGGGCTGGGAATATAGCTCAGTGGAATAAATGCCTGCTTTCTGCCTACACTATCAGAAGCCAGATTTCCCATTTACTGATACGCATTAAGAAAAATGGATTCTCTCCCCCATAGAGAGAGAAGGAGCAACAGGAGTAAGGAGCTCTGTTTTAGACCCAAGTTTGTGATGCCTAGTAGATATCCAACTGAAGACACCCAAGTACTCAATAAACATGATTGGAGATCAAGACCAAAGTCAGAGATAAAATGTGGGAGACAGTGTATGGATGGCATAAAAACCGCAACTCAGGAACAAGTATATGTGAAAAGGCTAAGAAGGGCAAAGTCAAGGGCTTAGCATACGCCATTCTCGACAGACTGGAGGAATGATGGCGAACTGTAGGATTCAATAATAAGCCAAGTCAGAATCACTCTTACCACTCCTTCAAACCTAAACCAAGGAAGCCGGGCGTGGTGGCACACAGCAGTAATCCCAGCACTTGGGAGGCTGAGGCAGGAGGATTGTTGCAAGTTAGATACCACCCTGGGCTACAAAGTGAGCTCAAGGTCAGTCTGAACTAACCCAGTTGCCCCCCACCCCCCCAAAAAAACTAAACCAAACCTTTATGATCTGACTTAGCTTAGGAACCCAAAATACTATAAGATGACTTTATTTATTCATTTACTCCACCTAATATTTATTCAGTAATTACTACATTTCAGGCATTGTCTAGACTTTGGGGGAACAACTGCAAATAAAAAGTCATGAAGTTCAATATTATTGCCTATCTTTCTCAAAAACAAAGGAGGACCTAATATCAGGAAGTTGGTGTTGCAAAGAAAACAAAACAGGGACAAGCAATACTAAGAAAAAAATGCCATTTTAGGATGGTAAAGATGTGATAAAGGGGAAAACTACTGATATTAATTAAAAAGATGGGCAAAGAAATAATTTCAGAATATGAACTTATAAGAAGTGGTTATTATAAACTTAAAATTAGAAACATTAAACTTGAACATTTTTTTAAAACTGTCCTAATATTATGCAAAAAAGTTGTTTTAGAATAAAATTACTAATGACAGTATCATATGCACAAACTTTTCTCTTTCTTGTGGGGAGAGGCCTGGGAATTAAACCCAGGGCCTCATACATAATATGCACTCTGCCCCTGAACTACTACACAAGCCCAGCCCAAACTGTTGTATCCTAAACAACTTAAACCAAAGGAAGTTTGGTATACTTCGCAAAAATTTTCTTAGATAATTCAAAATGTAATCACAGTAACAAACATCCGAAATGTAGGTAGACTGGCCCTGAATCAAGGCCAACAGTTTTTGGAAGCTGCTGGTTTCAAGCAGGAGCCTAAAAGTGGTATCTTTCTATGGTCTGTTGGCCATTTCAGAACTTTAGAAATGTAATGGTCAATTCATTAGAAAGAAACAAGTAACTAACTAAATTTTAGGTCAGGTGCTGTAATCACAGCCCTTGAGAGGGTAAGGCATGAGGACTGCTGTGGATTTGAGGGCAGCCTGGGCTATGTTAAGTGAGTTTAAGGCCAACCTGCACTGCATAGCAAGACCTGTCTCAAAAAAACAAAAATGGGCGGTTCCGCCACGGCTTGCAGAGCTGTCAAGTGCATGAAGCCGCCACCGCCGCCGGGCATAGTCCTGCCGCAGGGCCCGGGCAAAGCAGCCACAGACTGCACGGTGATGCTGTGGGGGGCACAGAGCCACCGCAGGACCAGCAGGGCCATGTGGTTCCCCTGCATTGACATGCTGCGCCCAGCGGTCCCGCCCCTGCCCTGGGATCCCTCTCCCTCGGCCGCCACCCCCAATGCGGGCCCTCCAAGATCTTAGGCATGTGACCTTGAAGAGGAACAACAGCCACAGGTCAGCGAGAGCAGCCAGGTCAACCACATACTAGAAGGCTGAGACTTGCTACTAATATGAGCACTGAGAGGGACTCCATACCGCTTGCAAATACGAACTTTGTATCAATCCAATGTCAAGATACACAAAAAACAGCAGTCCTGATCAAGAGATGACAACATACTCTAAGACCTGAGAAACTCCTCCAATAGTCTCCCAAAACTAATAACTAAACTTAGTACACACACTACCTCAGTAAGCACGAGTGGGGGAGTCTTCATACAACTTACGCCCAGCATCAAAGGATTTGAAATGAGAATTCAAACCCTCACAAGGAGCAAACAAGACTCCTTCCTGAAAAACAGCTCAGGCAACTATCATGGCACAGTTAGAGGAAGAAGATGAGAAGAAAGAAGGCGTCACCACTCCATACACATCCTTGGCCCACTCCCTCATTCCTACGCTCCCAGCTTCAGCTTCAGAAGCCCATGCTCATGGAAGCCTCCTAACTTGGCAAGAGGAGACTGAAGTTCCAAGAACTGGGCCAAAACTGGAGCAGAAAAAGCCCAGCCTGGAAGGCGACCGGGAAAATAGCAGAAAAGGATCCTCCCATAGGATCTCCACCCAGACACTGGACTATAAAACATGAGAATGACAAGAGGGACAGAGGCGGGTCCCCAGGTACCAGGAAGGTTTAGAAATGAGAATCAAGTTGGGGGGCTCCCTGCAGGCTACATGGGGACCCTGAGGACTTGGACTGGGCCCCCTGGGAGCACCTCGTTGGGGCAGAGCCTGGAGGTCCATGGGGACAACCCTGTGGACTGGTCTAGGTCCCCAGGAGCGCCTCACTGGAGCGGAGCTGAGGGGTGCTCGGGGGGGCAACCCCAAGAACTAAACCAGGCCCCTGGAAGCACCTCGTTCAGGCAGAACCCAGTGGTCTGTGGGGCCGACCCCATGAACTCGTCTGGGTCCCCAAGAGCACCTTGCTAGGGCAGAGCCCAGTGGTGCTCAGGGGTGATCCCAAGAACTCGACCAGGCCTCTGAGAGTGCCTCATTGGGGAGGAACCCAGCAGTCTGCAGGGGCAACATCATGGACTAGACCAGGTCCCCGGAAGCACCTCACTGGGGTGGAGTCTGGCAGTGCTCAGGGGTGACCCCGAGAACTCAATCGGGCACCTGGGAGTGGCTCGTTGGGGCGGATCCCAGCGGTCTGCAAGGTCAACCCCACGGACTTGACCAGACCCCCGGGAGCACCTCGTTGAGGTGGGGCTCAGTGGTCTGTGGAGGCAAACCCAAAGACTGGACTAGACTCCCGAGGGCCTTGAGGGCTTATCAATCGGGTATGACCATAGTATATTTGGTCCCCTGCACATGCTTCTTCGAGGATGGGTGCTTTTCCACCTAGTGCCATAGTAATTTGAGTACACTCATGTTTGTTACAGCATAATTTGAAGCTGTTATGTGCCTCCACAGTATGAGAGCCCAAGGGAGTAAATAAAACAAAAAGTACAGTTATTGTCAGAGGGAAGACAATTGACTGGGTGGGAAAACAATGGAGATGAGGGTGGAGAAAACTGTTTGATTAATCGAACACGCCATCATTTGTATAACTGAGTAACAATAGTGAAGACATCATTTTGTAATATGGCATCCACTTTTTTTTTTTTTTTTTGCGGCACTGGGGATCAGCATCCACTTTTAATTCCCCCAAATCTGCTCTATAATTCTGTTTCCTTTATCATTTATGCGTTACACTGATTTATAACTGAGTAAGAAATGTGAAGAGAACATTATGTAATACAACAGCCATTGTTAATCCCTTACTATCTTCTGTATAATTGTGTATTTCCTTCATTGTTTTTGAGATAACTGAGTAACGAATCTGAAGATGATATTATGTAAAACAGCATTCATTGTCAATCCCCTACTATCTTCCCCATAATTGTGTATTTCCTTATTGTTTTTGTGTTATTCAAGTTGATATTCTCTTATCTTTAAAATAAAAAAAATGTAGGTAGAATGTGAAAAACTGAAACTTTGGTTTAATGAAACTTCTGTGACAGGTTAGCAATTCCTTAAAATGTTAGTCACCACATGTAGCTAGGTACAGTGTCACACACTTGTAATCCAAGCTATTCATAGGCTAGGGCAGGAGGATTATAAACTCCAAACCACCCTCAAAATAAAAAGAGTAAGAGATGGTAGGCACGGGGGCACACAACTGTAATCCCAGAACTCAAGAGGGTGAAGTAAGAGGATTGTACAAGTTTGAAGCTGGCTTGGGCCACAAAGTGAGTTTAAGGCCAGCCTGAATTACATAGCAAGACCTTGTCTCAAAGTGGGGCAGGGGCTTACTGAAGAGTATAGCTCAAGGGTTCAGCACCCTGAGTTTAATCCCTAGTACCCCCACCCCCAAAACTTATAACATATCCCATCAATTCCCTTTTTGAAGGGAATATAAGCCAACTAAAGTGAAAATATGTCCAAAAACTTATTCACAAATGTTGACAAGAGCATTATTCTGTAAATCCAAAAAGTGGAAATAACCCCCGTGTACATTAATTTATGAATGAAAAACCCAAATGTGCATAAATATTCAGCAATAAAAAGGTAATATTGATATGACACAATATGAATGAATGCATTATGCTAAGTGAATGAACCTGGGACCAAAAAAAGGCCACAAACTGTTAATTCCATTTACATGAGCTATCTAGAATAAACAAATCCAGAGACAGAAGATACACCAATGGTTAAAAAAAAAAAAAAAGATACATCAATGGTTGACATAGGCTGGGCTGAGAAAAGAATAGGGGCTATTAGTGGTAATATATAGGGATCTTTATAGGGTGATAGAAATGTTCTGAAATTAGACAATGGTGATGTTTGTACACCATAACAAGTACACTAGGGGCCACTGAACTGTATTTTCTTTTTTTTTTCGGTAGTGGGAATCAAACTCAAGCCCTTGTGCTGCTGAGCTATATCCCTGGCCCTGAACTGTATTATTTAAAATACTGCATTTTATGTTATGAGTTACAACTCGATTATTAAAATGTGGGTCAAAAGTACAAACACAATCAAACTTCTTATGAAATACTAAGAATAACCTCGGGATTGCAAAAAAGTACAGGATCAACCCAGCAGCAGTGTGCATTCTAAGCACATAAACTATAATCTCCAAAGACTAACTTCTACTTCAAAAGAAGCCAGGGTTCCTGAGGACACAATAATTAATTTCTGGTCTATTAACAAAAACTGTATAAATTGATGCTGGAACATTTTATTGAATTGGAAATAAAACTATCAAACTACCAATGGTTTATAAAAAAAAATACTAAGGAGCCAACTTAAGAGATTCACTAGCCAATAATGGAGTAATTTGAGCAAAAGCAGTTACCTACAATGGATTCAGATTTATATATATATATATATAACTATATATATAATTAAGAGTTCATAATGAAACACAGGGTGGGAGGGTGCCTGTGCACACCACCACCACAACTGGAAAATGTTAGGGTATCAATCTCTTACTTTTGAAAACTGGCTAAGGAGAAAAGTGTTTACCCTGCCTTTCATATACAAATTCAACTGTGTAGCATCAAATTGCTATGAAAGATGTATTCTACCTAATAAATGAAGACAGACAAAACACCACTATTTTATAACTACTAATGAAATAAAGGATACAAATAATGATCTCTATACAGGAAAATAAGCCCAATTCTTTAAATAAACTGCAAGACAAAGGACACAGAAGGGATACATGACCATTTCACCCAACTGCAGTATGTGGGTTTTACATATTTAGGTTGTAAGCCAAACAAAACACAAAAATAAACAAACACCAGGCATGGTGGTGCAACCTGTAATTCTAGCACTCTGAGAGACTGAGGTAGGAGGATCAAAAGTTCAAACTCAGCCTGAGCAACTTGGTGACTAAGCAAGACCTTATCTAAAAATACATTTTTATAAAAAAAGGCTGGGGATGTACCACAGTGTAAAGAGCTGATATTCAATCCCTAGAACTGTGAGAAATCTGACCACATACTTGATGATATTAACTACTATTAATGCTTTATATAATTGATAGTGTTATTGTGGTAAAGGGTTTTTTATATGTGGCTGTTTTTATTAAAAAGTTTTTTAAACAAACATTGACATACATACAGGTGAAGTGACATACTAAAGAGCAGGTGAAATGAGGAATGCCTTATGAAACAAGATGGACAATAAGTTGGCAACTTTTGAAGACTGTGAGGTAAGTGGAGGTAATTTATTAAATAATTTCCTCTATATCTGAAATTTTCACATGAATAGTTTGTCTTAAAACCACTGCAATTCTACCTAAAAAACCTCAGTTAAATATATGACCCAGCATTCCACTATTGAGAATACATATACAAAGGAATGTATGTTTAATATAAAAATATATCCATACTCCCATGCTTACTGAATCAGTATTCATAATAGTCCAGATACATTCATACAGAATCACCTATGTTGATTCTGTATCTGGACTATTATGAATCAACATAGGTGATTCTGTATGAATCAATGAAGGGGGGGAAGTTTATAAACACAATGGACTATTATTCAATCATAAAAAAGAATGAAATTCTGTCACTTGCTATAACATGGCTATAACTGGAGGGCACTGGTAAGCGAATAAGTGAAAAACAAAGACAAATACTGCATGTTTTCACTTATATATGGAAGCCAAAACACTGATTTTAATTTAATAAAGCAAAGAACAGAATAGTGGTTACCAGAGCCTGGGAAAGGTATCAGGAAGAAGTAGAGAGGATGGTGTTGGGGATGGGGAAGGAGGTACAGTTGGATTGGAAGAATAACTTCTGATGTTCTACAGCATAACAGGGCAACTATAATGATGATTAATTACAGCCAGATTTTGAATGTTCCTAACACAAAGAAATGATGTCTGAGGTGACAACTATGCCATTCCCGATATAATCTTTACTTACTGTACACATGTACTGTACACTCTACCCCATAAATAGGTACAATTATTGTATGTCAATTGAAATATATTTTCTTAAATTACTGGGGAATTTAAAGAACCAACAATATGTTAGCCATCATATAAGCAGTATTCATATAATAAATATCTGGACACTTTTAGTCTTTTTAGTAATTTTCCAGAAAAAAATTAGAACTTGCACAGGCATCACAGAATTAGATGTCCCAACTGAAATGTACTCATATGCAGTAACAGTGAGCTAGAAATCCAATTCCAGTGATAAACTCTTGGTCAGCAGTCACATATACACATAAGCTATCTTCTTAGTCAAGTTTAATTTTTTAAAAAGTACATAAATATCAGAACAAGTATGTGCCAGTTAGCATGGTAAGTCTTAAATGGCTTTTATCTAGAAACAATTATCTTCTATTTCTACACCAAATAGAAAATAATGCATTACACAGCAGTCAAAAATTATCCGAAGCAAGGGTGGGCATAATGGCTCACACCTGTAATCCCAGCACTCAGGAGGCTGAGACAGGAGGAACAACACAAGTTTGAGGCCTGCCTGGGGTACACATTGAGTTCAATGCCAGCCTGGACTACACAGTGAGACTCTGACCTAAAAGAAATAAGTAAACAAATGATATGGTAATAAATGAGATGGTGATATTCAGTCATTAAAAGGAATGAAAGGATAAATACTTCAATATAGATACATCTTAAACTTAGTAAAAGAAGCCAGACATAAAAGATCATACATGACATAACTGGAACATAAACTGTCCAGGACAAGAAAATCATATAGAAATAGAAAGCAGATTAGCAGTTGCTTTAAGTCTAGGAAAGATGGAGGGCAACAAGGGATGACAGCTAAGTGGTATGGAGTTTCTTTCTGAGGCAATGAAAATACCTTAAAGTTGACTCTGGTGGTAACTGCACAATTCTTTGAATACACTGAGCCACTGAACCATACACTTTAAATGGGTGAAGTGTGCAATATGTGAGTTATATTTCAATAATTATTTTAAAAATAAATTTTCTCCTCTCTGCCCCTTGGTTCACCTATGGCAACTACAATTAACTATTTCATGCTTGTATCCAGTCATTTCTCTAGAAATATAGGGGCTGGGGATACAGCTCAGCAGCACAGCACCTGCCTAGCAAGTGGGAGGTCGTGAGTTCGATTCCCAGTACCAAAAAAAAAAAAAAGACTCAGCTCTAGGAATATATAAAAATGCACATTAACTACTAAAATGCACAAAAAATGGGGAATGAGAGGTTCATACTGTATTTATTGTTCTCTAACTCATTTTCCACTAATATACCAAGTCCTTTGTGTTAGTACAGTATATACTTTGGAGTGGCAGTTCAGTATTCCATTATATCCCAATATATCACAATCATGTCAAATAATAAGATATTTATGTTGTTTCTATTACCACCAATAAAGCCATAAAAACCTTCCCTACCTATATGCCTATAGAAATCACTATTTCTGCAGCCTTAATTCTTAAAAATGAATTTACTAAGACTGGCTATGGTGGCACACACCTGTAATCCCAGCACTCGGGAGGCTGAGGCGGGAGGATCACTGGGAGTTCAAGGCCAACTTGGGCTACAAAGTGAGTTCAAGGCCAGCCTATATGACATAGCAAAATCCTATCTCAAAAAGACCAAAAAAAAAATGTACTAGATGAAAAGGCATAGACTTTAGGAGGATGAGGAAGCACAATGGTAATTATTGCCCCTAAATGCACATACACACTCCTCTATTTACCAAAACAATTGACAGGAGCCAGGTACAGCAGCACACGCCTATAACTACAGCACTCAGGAGGGTGAGGCAGGAGGACTGCCATGAGTTTGAGGGCAGCCTGGGTTACATAAGCGAGTTCAAGGCCAGCCTGCACTATATAGTGAGACTGTCTCAAAAAAAAAAAAAAATTACATAATACTCACCTATAAATCCTATATACTCTAGAGGTGGCAGCAGGAAGACTGAAAGTTCAAGGCCAGCTTTGGCAACTTAGCTGGCCTTATTTCAAAATTAAAAATTTTTAAACATCTGGGTAATGTAGCTCAGGGGTAGAGGACCTATCCAGCAAGTTCAAGGACCTGGGTTCAATTATCATAAGTGTAAAAAACTTAAATCATCAGCACAGTTATCAATTTGGTAGAAGCTTAAATGTTCTGCAATTTAAGATTAAAAATATGGGGGCCAGGAATATAGCTCAGCAGCATGAGTGCTTGCCTGGCAAGCCTAAGGTCATGAGTTTGATTCCCAGTATAAAATATATATGCATAAGCATTATTGCATTAACTAGGAAGCATGCTTATATGTATACTGAAAAATGAAACAATAACTGGCAACAAAGTCAAAGAGAATAAGGACTTTCATTTTCATACATTTAGAACATTTACACTTGTAATTAGAAAAACAAATCTTTCTATATGAAAGTTTTTAAAAAAGGAACTCAAAGGGCTGGGGATATAGCTCAGTGGAATAAGTGCCTGCCTAGCAAGCGCAGAGTCCTGAGTT
>PVLD010019902.1:12500-35164 GCA_004027595.1 Dinomys branickii
CTAAGAACCAAGTTAACCCACTTAGATCTCCCTACAAGTGTTTTCTCTACAGTAATATTACAGATAGCTAAGTTAGGTAGAAGCATAGTAGGCAGTCAGACAGAGCTGGGTCCTCAAGGGATAAAATTTTCCATTTTCTCGTCAGGGCTAGACCATCCTCTCCCACCTACTAAAACTAAGACTGCTAAGACTAAAGACAAGGCCAAGACTATAGATTATCGACCAAGGTTAATGATGTCACTCATGTACCTTTGCTACCATTAGATCAGTGTTACCTAAGCGATTATACTTGCAATCTTATTGATTGATCACAATTTTGAACCACGTTGCACCTGCCTCATGTTTTTGCTCTGTAAAAACTTACCTTTGAGAGAGAGGCTCATTGGCAACTCATTCAGGACTCCTCTTATCTCTCAGGAGCTAATCTTATTCCCCATTCTTTTTCTCCAATAAATTTTCCTACTCCTAATTTCTATTGTTTCTTAGAATTCATTCTTCAACTTCAGAGAACATGATCTTGGGTATATTTGACATCTAGCATTTCCCCTATATCAATAAGAATAACATGACAGTAGATTTTTAGATTGCTGCATTGTGGGCTGTTTCCTCAACTACAGATAATACAATGTTTAATGGTTCTAGTCAAGCTTCAGCAAGCCTTCAGAACTGCTGAACTACAGGAACAGAGCTATCCAGGAACCTAAAAATATTCCTATTTAGGAGTTTTTCCTCAGGCAAGCAAGCATCATTTCTGATAGCTTGTCAGAAAAATCCTTCCCAGTGCAGAAATAGGTAACTTAAAAAACTAAGGTCACAGACACTCTAGGTTTGGACTTCCTAATTTAAGGTCTTTTGTACAAATAACTGGTTTCAGAGATCTCTTTAAGTTAACACAAAGAATTCAGGCAACAATCTGAACTTTACAGAAATAAAAGACCTAATCAACCTTAATTCCTTTGGGATAAATTCTTTCAATATTTTCAGACATAATCCACCCTTTGAAACTGATTGTTTGGATGACATGACGTCACATAAATGAACAAGACTACCAAATGTCAAAACTTTAAAAAGAAGCCTGGCATGGTGGCATATGCCTGTAATCCCAATACTCTGGAGGCTGAGGCAGAAGGATCGCCATAAATTCCAGGTCATCCTGGGCTACATAAGTGAATTCAAAGCCAGTCTGCACTATAACACAAGACCCTCTCTCCAAAAAATCCAAAACAACAAAAAATTAAAAACCAGCCAACGCAGTAGTGCACTTCCGTAATCTCAGCACTTGTGAGGCTGACACAAGGAGAAGCACAGCGAGTTTAAGGCCAGCTTGGGCTACATCTTGGGTTCAAGGCCAGAATTACATAAAGAGACCCTATCTCAAAACAGAAAGAATTGGAAAAAAGACCACATTATTAAAAATGAGGAGCAAATTCCAAGGAAGCTGGCCAACTATGATATGTAGGTGTATGTCCAGAAGGTGATCAGGAAGGAAAAGGATTAAGCTCAAGGTACATACCAAGTCAACTGATGAGAATGAACTTACAGTGCTACATTTAATTCAAGGAAATCACTATTGTAAGAACCACCTGACATGTTTTAGAAATTATTTATTTTGTCAAAAATGAGTAATTCATTAATACAGAAACACATTAAATTTACATAGATGCCTATAAAGTTTCAAGAGAACAATTAAAGGCAGACTCAACAAAAAGGCTAAGTCAGCTTCAATGCCAGCAATGACTCTTCTTCCCAACAACCACAATCAAGTATCTTGGTTGATAGGAAGCACATCAGTGTGAAACATTACTACCAAAATAAAAAACTGTCCTCATGTCACCAAGGGTCTTGCCAGATAAGGACCATGAAAAGGTAGGTCTAAAAGAAACTCTCTGGGTGGAGCCTGGCAGTCCGCAGGGACGACCCCACCACGGACCAAACCGGCCCCCGGCAGCGCCTCACTGGGGCGGAGCCCTGCGGTCCACAGACTCAACCAGGCCCCCAGGAGCACCTTGTCGAGGTGGAGCCTTGTCGAGGTGGAGTCCAGAGGTCTGCATGGGCAACCCCGCGGACTCGACCGGATCCCCAGAATGCCTCGCTGAGGCGGAAACCAGCAGTCCGCAGGGGCAACCCTGTGAATTCAACCAGGGCCCCAGAAGCACTTCACTGGGAGCCTGACGGGCCAAGGGGGCAACCCCACGGGCTCAACCGGGCCCCCAGGAGGGCTTCGTCAGATGGCCCAGACCCCCCCACAGCCTCAAGGGCTTATCAATGGGGTGCTGACCATAGTGTATCTGGTTCCCTGCCTATGCACCATCTTTTGAGGATGGGTGCTTTTCCACCTAGTGCCATAGTAATTTGAGTGCACCCATGTTTATGACAGCATAATTTGAAGCAGCCATATGCCTTCCCAATATTAGAGCCCAAGGGAGTAAATAAAGTAAAAAGTACAGTTATTGTCAGAGGGAAGACGACTGACTGGGTGGGAGAACAACGTAGATGAGGGTGGAGAAAACTTTTGATTAATTGAACATGCCATTATTTGTATAACCGAGTAACAAAAGTCAAGCTATCATTACGTAATATAGCATCCATTGTTAATTCCCCAATATCTTCTCTAGAATGGTGTATTTCCTTTATTTTTTTTGTTATTCTTATTTATAACTGAGTAACAAATGCAAATGTAATACAGCATCCATTGTTAATTCCCTACTATCTTCTCTATAATTGTGTAGTTCCTTTATTGTTTTTGCAAAATCCTGGTTTATAAATGAGTAACGTGTAGATAATATTACATAATACAGCATCCATTGTCAATTCCCTACTATCTTCTCTATAATTTTGTATTTCCTCATTATTTTTGTGTTATTCGGGTTTATATTCTTTTATCTTTAAAATAAAATTTAAAAAATAAAAATAAAAATAAAAATAAATAAATAAAAATTTTAAAAAAGCAGCTCTCCAGTATCAGATATATTCAAGAGTAAAAGTAGCTGTGTTTACATGACCTGGAAAATTTACATACTTGCAGCAGTAGAATGTAATTATGCTGAAGCTAAACAATTAGCTCAAAGGTCTAATGACCAAGGATATTTAAACATTCAAGGAACTAATGAACAAATAGCCAGGGATACCCTTAAGTTTCACCACCAAAGAAGATATAACAAATCTTTCTGATGTTATTTGAATTAAGATACACATTTTTTACCATAGCATAATATACTACATAGACATGATTTATAAGACACAAGCCTAAAAAGAATATAAGTATCAACATACATGAAAATTAAATAGTATGGTATTAATGATTACCATAACTAGCTACAGTGGAAAAGTGAACCCAGGATGACCTACTCAAAGTTGTTTTCTGAAAGATAATGCAATATTGACTAAGAGACTAAAAAGAAGACATGGAGGCCCCAAGATGGCCAAAGAAATGGACATATTCAACACTCTACAGAGTAGTTTATGTGATCACTTATGTGCTATCTATCACACTGGCTTCAACAAGGTCACAGAAGCACAAAATTTTAACTATTTATATAGCATTAAAAGGAAAAACAATTAGGGAGTATAGCTGAGTGATGAGTACAGTACTACCCTAGGTTTGATCCCCAGTACCAAAACAAAACAAAACAAAACCACACAACTATAAAAATTAATCAGGCTCCTGTTTTGCTTTGGTTTTGTTTTGTTTTGTTTTGAGACAGGGTTGCTATGTACTTCAGGCTGGTGCTGAATTTACTTACTATGTAGCCTAAGCTGGCCCCAAACTCACTGTAGTCCTCCTGCTTCAGCCTCTCAAATGCTGGGATTATAGCTGTGTTTAAATCAAGTTTAAACCAAATAAAGAAGGAAAAACTAAGAGACTCAAATCACGCCTCCTAAAATATTCAGGAATGGAAGGCAGAAAACTAACACTTTTTGGCTGAGCTATTTTTAAGAAAAACATATCCTTACCTCACTTTTCAAATGCAGGATAATAAGAGTTCAAAATTTTAAGGCAACATTAAATAAGTTTTAAAGAACCTTATTTTTCACTGATATAAAAACAAGTACAGCCCAGAGTGGTGGTGCACGCCTGTAATCCCAGCACTCAGGGGGTTGTAGCAGTGGGATCACCAGAAGTTCGAGGCCAGCCTAGACTATGTAGTGAGTTCAAGGCCAGCCTGAATTATGTAGTGAAACCCTGTCTCAAAAACAGCAAACAAAATAGATTTTGCTGCACATATACTGAATATTACAAAACAGATGCAGGCCACAATTCAAGTATAGAGACAGTAATAACTCAACGGTGTTAAATTTCAAGAAGGAGCTTTACAGCTAGGCACAGTGAGTGGCATTTGCCTATAGTCACAGCTACTCCAGAGGCTGAAGGAGGAGGATCACTCCAGTGTACAGCTGGTGTGTATGTGTGTATGTGTGTGTGTCCCACTTCTACTGTACTGTTTTTACCTGCTTCCTAATGTTTCACTTATGTCTATTAACTTTTCAAATATTCAAAACTTAGTATGTTGGTAGAATTAGTCCAGAGTGAGGAATGCTTGTTCTTTTTGTTTTGTTTTGTTTTGTTTTGTTTTGTTTTGTTTTAGGGTCTTGTTCTGTAGCCCAAGCTGACCTCAATCTCTTGATGGTCCTTGTCCTCCTCCCTCAAGTGCCGGGATTACAAGATTACAGGTATGCACCAGCATGCTGGGCAAGGAAGATGTATTTATATGATGAGTAAAACTATGGTTTAAGCTTACTCTTTGAACGTCAATTCCTGCTGACAAGTATAAATTAAAATAGACATAAGAAAAGAATTCAAAAGAATGGCTGTATTCCCCAATGCTACATGGTGGGAGTATATTTACCCCACAAATACCTTGAAGTGGTGGATACTACTGCAGGCAGCATGATGATGCAGCAATAACAAATTCCTACCCTTACCCAGCCATTCTCATATCAGCTATGACCCTTTCACAGGTCTGCATGATCACAGTGTGACTTTCCCTTTACTTATGACTATGCTTTGAAATAAGTAAAATAATACACATAAAACTGAGTCGGTATTCTGGCTCAGTGAGACCTCCAAACACTATGTTCAAAAGTAAAAACAGAAGACAGGTATCTTTTCTACATCTCTGGAAACACTAAGGGCTGGGAGTATTTAGAGTCCCCAGCGCAACTTTCTGATTAGTATGCTGTAATTCTCTGCCAGCAGTGGGTCACAGGTAAGAAACTAAAATCATTTCCTAAACAAAACAAAATATCCAGGGGTGGGGGAAATGCAGTAAATTGTCACTAGACCACAGGTTATGATCACATCTATATTGTAATACAAATCTCCAATCTGATGATAATGTCATTATGATAAGCATAAGCTCAATTATGATAATGACCAAAAGGCCAATTTTGTCTAATTCTGTAACCACATTAGTGGTACAGAGTATGTGGCTCATTATTTACATAAATTGATTTTTTTAATGTGTGAGGGTTCTAAATACATTCCTTAAAGGAGGCTCTGCAAAAGAGAATTCGAAATAGGTCATTTATCTTCATTAATGATTCAAATGACAACAGGTGATTTTCTAAATGCAGATACCCAAAAGTGAGCAAAGCAATTATGCTCTGGTAGTTTTTTTTTTTGTTTTTTTTTTTTTTTTGCGGTACTGGGGATCGAACTCAGGACCCTGCGCTTGCTAGGCAAGCGCTTATTCCACTGAGCTATATCCCCAGCCCCTTGCTCTGGTAGTTTTAAAAATTAAGATTTGATGATTACACTTCACAAGCACCTCACTCCTTTTCACATCTCAAGAAAATAGACAAGAAAACCTATGTTCTCAGAAATCATTAAATGATCTAACCAGTAACAAATCTGCCTGGTACCTCTTAAAGTCACTTATTTTACAACTATTCGTTTAAACCTAATTTTTGTAAAGAAGTGTGGCTGAGGTAGCATCAACCATATATATTTTTATCACCGGGAAAGATTAAAACCAAAGATTAATATATAAAAATCTGCTTTAAAAAGGTAAACATTTTAATGTTAATATAGAAAGTAGAGATGCTTTGTTCTGACTGGCTCTTTATAATCACCTTCTATGCAGCTCACAGTCATTCATACTTTCACTCAGATATAATAAACCATTAATAAGATTATGAGAAAGTTCTATGAGTAATCTGTAATGTTATTTTACTCCATGTCCCTTGTGAAAGATCACAAGAAAGGCATCATTTTACTACTGACATTAAGAATTAAAAATCTAATTTTACAAGGCAGCACACTTAGATTCATCCTTTGAAATGAAGAATTGTTTCTTATCTCCTAAAAAAGAAAAACAATTTAACAGAACAAAAAATATTTAAGTATCAGTTGTTAAGAAAAAGGAAATTTAGCATTCAACCACTAGAAATTAACTGAATTAAAAGCTAAGCAGAATTATTTTATCTAAGTGCCAGGCAGAGGTAGTTCAATATTTATAATTGTTATGGAAAGATCAGAAAGCCTAGCTACAACCTCGGAAAAAAGTTTCCTGGTTGGTTCCTTTGACTAGTTCCAAGGCCTGCCTCTGGGAAGGTGAACTTCCACACACTCATTAATATCCTCCTGCTTGCTTTCAGTTCACCTCCAGTGAAAGCAAAGAGGTGAACTGGGGTCCTTTCATCTCTTCTGCCCTTCCTCCTTTTCCCTACCACCAACTCACAGTCCTTACCACCAATTCATAGAGCAAATGTTCTATTAAAAAAAGTAAGATTCAAGTTCCAAAAGCTTATAAAAACTTGCAATCTTGTACTGGCTCCTATTCTTTCAATTATCAACACTAAACCACAACTTTAACTGAATTTTCTTAGAAAAAAGACCTAAAATGACCAACCTCTCTGAAGCTGAGTAACTTCACAAATGGACTCCAAAAGGGGTTTCAGGTAAGTCCTTTATTTAGAGCTATTTCTTATGTCAAGGTTCATTTTTTGTCTTCAATATGAAGCAGGCTAATCTGAATTTTTGAGTTTCAGTTCAGTTATTTAAGAGCACATGGGATAAAACTGTTTTAACTATCTTTTCGCCCTTATTTAACTTGGTATTCTGCCTTCTTTTTTAAAGTAAAGAATGTCAGTGACTTCTGTGTTTTTGGCTTTAGCTCAGAAAGTTCTATTTCTTCCTGTACTCTGTATATTCGGATAGCAGTCAACATGTATCCTTCTGTTTACAGGAGATAAATAGGTTTTAAAAGGGTGGGTCTTTTTCTGAGAATATGTTGAAGATAATGTCCAGGTTAAGATCATTTCCGGTCTCTTGGTCATTTAATAATCTAAGAAGACCTGCTTAGAAAGAGGTAGGTATTTCAGCCTACCATGTAAACACAGCCCACACTATAACGTGTGACTATTGGAAATTACCTGAGTTTTGGGGCTTGTTTTCAGAAACGAGTAGCTCCCTACCTAACTGCCAGAATATAAATTTTAACTACGCCAGTGAAAAAGAAAGCTCTTTTTACCTCACATTCCCTCTGTTTTTAAAATTTTGTCTCCTCTGAATGTGTTTCTAGCCCCCTGGAGGTGGGCAGTTTTTAATTGCAATGACAGCAATAAAAAACTCAAATGTGTTTCTTCTTTTTGTTAAATTATGTACTTAAAGAATAATCCGCATTAAAAAAAAATAAATGGATAGCAAATCAACAGTCCAGATAAAAAAAAAAAAAAAGAATAATCCGCATTATTATTCAGCTTTTTGGTCTTTGACCATGCCTTAGGACAGCTGTTTTTGTTTATGCCTATTAGTCTACATAAAACCAAAGGGAAGAAGCCAGAACACTGAATCTGTTTGTTTACAAAACTGGACAGAAATATTAGTACTACTTATAAATAAAATATTTATTTACTGATAAGCAGTATGCAGATTAGCTGGGTTGGGGTGCCGTGCCTACCATGGGAGAACTAAAACTTCTAAAACACGAGCCAAAATGAATCTCTCATCCATTTAAGCTTTGAGGGTTGGCTAATATGTAACAGCAATGAGAAAATAACTGAGACAAAGCCTCATCAGAGCCACAGGCAATAGTACGAGACCTTCTGCTATACAAATGTAAGGTTTTGACCATCACCAGAGAGCTTCCCACCCTTTCCAGCTAGCCTCACTGCTACTGCTAGCAAAAGACTGAGAACAATCTCCTCTGCGCTATTAATCCAGCATCTCTAATTCTACATTTTTTTAAACAGAATCCACCATCTGCCTTCTTCCCCCCACCATAGCTTCTTTTCTTAATACTCCACTGGGAAGCAGAGTCATTCTAGCTCTTCAAGGATAGGAACCATCTGACAATATATTTCCAATAAAATTTGACACCAATTTCCATTACTTTCTTTGAAAGGTCCAGTTTCTTATATTCATCCATATCCGTATCAGCAGTGTCATCACCACTTGGTCTAGCAATATGATTCTGAAACATTTGTTAAATTTAATTAGAACTTAATTACCAAAAATAATCATCATCATCACAGAAGTCTTAGAACAGAATTTATAATAGAACTGGTTCTAGTAAATGCTTGTTTTAACATCCCCTCACAAATCTCTTCAGTAGATTTCCTAAAAAATCCCTGCTCAGAAAATATGCCCTTATGTTTGGGTGTGGAGGCATACATATGTAATCCTAGCACTGGGGAGGCTGAGGTAGGAGGACTGCTTTGAATTTGAGCCCAATCTGTGCTAAGACCCTGTCTCAAAAAAAAAAAAAAGTCCTGTAACACACACATCCAGAATGAACAATGTTGATTCCTTTTCAGTTTTTCATCTATGTTACTGCTATACTTCTGCCTGATTAACTCATCCCACTTTACACACATAGATTAATCCTATGTATCCTTTTAATTCTTGACTTGAAAATATTACTTACTGTGACAGCGCCCCCACAGCTCACTGCACAATTTCAATATAGCTCTTTCAATTTATAACACTTGCTATATGTCATTATAATTATTTACATTTCTATCTGTCCCACTGTCCCACTGCACATATAGAAATAAGGTAAGGGCATAGAGTCTAAAATCAGTTTGGGGTGTGGATTTTCACTCCATGATTTGTCACTTTGAGAAGTTCATTTAATTTCCTTAATTATAAATGGAGATAACATTATTCAATGTCTTCAAAACAATGACCAATGAATCAATAACACAACGAACACTGTGGTATCTGTTTCTTCTAAGAAAGAGGAAGAGCATGCTCCATAACTTACTTTTTCAGATAAAAATAATTTAGGTGAATAGAAGAAATTAACCACTGGCCTTCTTTTACTTACCCTGTCAATAAATTGTTTCAAGCACTCCCACTGTCCATTTAAAATCTCTAATTCTAGTTCTTACCACAAATTCAATGTTTCTACCTGTCATTCTTCATACAGAATAAGCTGTCAGGAAAAGATATGTAAGTCACAAGAGACAGGAAAGAAAGGAAGAGAAAGGGAACTAAAAAGCTTAAGATGTAGTATGTACAGTACATGTACCAACTTCCCACAATGGAAGTATTCATTATATATCATGAACATGTAATAAAAAATAGATTGTGACAGTTCTGTTATTCATTATTTGAAAGTTCAAAATAATGAAGTCATATAACTTGTTGAAGTAAAAATTTTAGTCATGAGTCTTTAAGGCCAAGTAAGAAGACATCACTTAATTGAGTAAAGCCAAGCCAGTATTAACCATTCTTCTCTAGAGTCTCCATTAACTCTCAGAGTACAAGATCTCTCTCAAATGAGAACCCTCTTTATAAAATCTTCCACAAATAAAGGTAATAATCTTCCTAAGGCATTCTACATTCATTCCAAATTCCTGCCATCATTTATGCTATCCCCTATATACCCAGACTGTCTTTGTTCTACTACCTAGACCTCCAGACTTCTAGTATTAAAAGCCACTAAACTTTTACTGCATTTTTGCTGATATATATGATCTTTTATCTTACCCCTTCTTCCCAATTCCTTTTTTCTCTTCCTTCACACACACTCTTACACACTCCCTCAAGAGACACACAAAATGTTTGCTTAGTGAACTAGTATTTACCCCACTTTAAGAGGTCTGGGATAGGGCTAGGGATATAGCTCAGTGGCACAGCACCGGCCTAGCAAGTGCAAGGTCCTGAGTTTGAGTCTCAGTGCCCAAAAAAAGGGGGGGGGGCAGGTCTGGGATAGATACCAAAAGTTCTTTTAAAAGTTCTTCTAAGTAATCAGAAATAACTATGGCTGATAATTCTTATAATCCACAAAAAAACTGAAGTAGTTTCTACTTTCATGTTCCAGCATTACTAATAACATAATGTGATCATAATTAGCTGTAAACTATCATTCAACTAATATGTAAAAAAAAAGTTCTTGAATAAGAACAGCTAAAATATGAGTCCTTATCTTTTTTTCAATAGTTGTACAAAAGCTATTCTAATTCCTGAACTGGTATTGATATAATGATGCTTTTCATATAAGGCTTTTTTTAAAAAAGATAAAAGTTTTAAAACAAAGATATATGGTGAACATGATGTTAAGTGAAGTAAGTCCCACACAAGCTTAAATATTGCATTGTTTCTCTTACACGAGAAATACAAAATATATCTTGTTTTTTTCTTTTTTTTGGTACTGGGAATCGAACTCATGACCTCGGGCTTGCCAGAAAGGCGCTGTGCCAATGAGCTATATCCCTACCCCAAGAAACACAAAATATAGCCAGGATCACATACCTGTGATCCCAGCACTCAGGAGGCTGAGACAGGAGGATTGCTGTGAGGTCAAGGCTATATAGTTAAAGACCAGCTTGCAATACAAAGTGAGACCCAGTCTCCCCCCAAAAAAAACCCCAAATCACTATTTATATATATAGCTGTCTGTCTATCTATCTATCTATATGCCAAATAAAAGAACAAAGTCAAAGAGAGAGATAAATAGGAAACAGGGAGAAGTTTAAATATTTCCTCAAATTACCTATCCTGTTGTCTCAAAATATTTATATATATATATGTTAACTTGTTTCATTTATACTACTAGTTTGTCTTAGTTCACTGAAAAGAATGTTACATGTTAACTGTTTCTTTGTGAAAATCTTTTGCACTTTGTAAAAATCTTTCTGGTCTTGTACTCTGAGTAACTACTTGAAGATAATAATACACAGTGTATTAACTACTGCAAATCTCGTTTGATTATGAAATTTTGCTTTACTTTTCATAAAATTAAATGAACAAAGTTACAGCATATGAAAGTTCAACAAGCACACAGAGCCGGGCATATAGCTCAGCAGTACAAGCGCCTGCCTGGCAAACGCAAGGTCCTAAGTTCGATTCCTAGTACAAAAAAAACCAAGCACAGATATGTAAAAAGAAATGGCTACCGGCCATGGTGGCGTACCCTCTAATCCCAGCACTTGGGAGGCTGGGCAAGGCTAAGGCAGGAGGATCCTCATGAGTTCGAGGTCAGAATGGGCTACATACATAGTGAGTTTGAGGCCAACTGGAACTACACGGCGCAACACTACATGGTGAGACACAATTTATCAAATAAATCAAACAAACTTTTTTAAAAATCTAGACTGGTCTAAACTAAATTCATATTTTAAAAAAATAAAAAAGCTATCATTTAAAATTATGAGGTCTTATTATCTTGCTCAGATCATGCCATTGCTTTTTATGATTCATCTTTTTCTTTGTTTGGTTTCTTTGAGATAAGGTCTTGCTATGTAGTGCAGGCTGGCTTTAAACTTGCTTATGTAGCCCAGGCTGGCCTAAAACTCATGACTATCCTCCTACCTCAGCCTCCCAAGTGCTGGGATTAAAGGTACGCACCACCACACCTGTCTTATGGTCCATTCTTTATCAGTTTTGCTTCAATCTCAGGAACTGGCTTCCTTTCTATCCCTTTCTCAAGCTTTCTTGCATTGACAAAGGTTAACCTGACAATCATATGTGTTTATGTTATGCTTTCTGTAAGTGGAAAAGAACATGAATGGTACTACATCAAGATGACTGGTAGTAATATGTGGTATGCTACCCACAAAGAGGCTTTTTAACTACCAAATGATTTTTTAAATAAATTTTTTTTAAAAAAGTAACAGTAAGAACAGAGAATAAAAACACTCCTAATCAAAGAACATGGAGTGTTTAACCTCACATTAATAACCTGATTGACCAGATAAGTTTGTATTATTAGCAGTTACCTTTTATTAAGCACTTCCCTGCATGTCAAGCAATCTTTAAGTACTATATATGAATATACATGAATATATATTTTTATATGAATATATGTATTCATCTAACTCCACAGTAATTCTGTAGTTACTACTGTTACTATTTATAGCCAAAAAAGATTATATACAGGGAAAAGTAACTTTCCTAAGGTTTTATCAGCTAGGTGAAAAAAACCAGAAGTTAAATGCAGGTGTTTTGGGCTTGACAGATGCAATTGCAAACTTCTGTACCATACTGCCACTGCATTAAACAAACTCACTATTTATGCTAAATTTAATGTTAAGTACATTGCTCATACGAAGAAACTAAGGAGACCTTGTATACTGGTAATACATGTCTATAATATTTTTCAAAGAACACTGCAGGCCCTATACAGACTCACTCTCCCACAAAACTGTATTTTCGTTAATAGTTTAATTATCCATTGTCTACAAAATACTATTTGACACTTGTTCCTAAAAAAAAAATCTTTACCTTTTATAACCTCTTGTCACTTGTCCAGATAATTCTGAGCTCTAATTCTATCCTCCAGAGGCTAAGCCATGTGTGAACTTAATAAGCATACTCCCTATTTTGCCACTTATACTACTAACAAGAACATTAAATAGCAAAGTCTAACCCTAACCTCTTTGTAAAACCAATCCATTTATTTCCCTCTCCCTCCTCCCTCTCTATCCTAACAAACAGTAACAATGAATATAACCCATTTCAATCTGTTGTGTACCATTCAGCAATAAGATGTATTTGTCCCTATGGATGAGCATACTACCATGAATAAATACAATCTTCCCGAAAGTTAAAATATATTATTTCTTGCTTCCTTTTTATAGACCTGTTCCCATTACGAATAATCATGTTACACACAAGACTGACTGTATTTCAAAGCACACAGTTTATTATTTCTTTACAATCTTTAGAAAATTTTATAAATGACCCAGTTATCTAAAACAAAACTTAAACAACTGGCAAACTTCAAATGTCTACATTATTCTTTTTCTTTTTAAATTATGGTAAAATATACCCAGTATTTGTGATTTTAATCAACTTTAAGTGTGCAGTTTAATGGCCTTAAATATACTCATACTGTTGTGCAACCATCACCACTATCCATTCCAGGTATTTTTCATCACCTCAAACTGCAACTCTGTACCCACTAATCTCTAACTCTATTGTACTTCTTCCCTTCAGGCTCTGGTAATCATTGTTCTACTTTGTGTGAATCTGCCTACTTTACGTACCATAAATAAGTAAACTTATATGACATTTTTTCCCCCTCTCTTTTGGAGACAGGGTCTCGCTATGCAGTTCAGGCTAGCCTTGAGCACACTTTGTAGCCCAGGCTGGTCTCAAACTTGCAACGATCCTCCTGTCTCAGCCTCCTGGGTCCTAGGATTATAGGCGTAGGCCACCATGCCCAGCCAACATTTGTTCTTTTGTGTCTGGTTTATATGGCTTAGCACATTATTTTCAAGGTTAATTCACACGTAGCAATGTAAGAACTATACTCCTTCTAAAGACAGAATGTATATACCACACTTTGTTAAATTCATCTGCTGATAGACATTCAGGTTATTTCTACCTTTGGAACATTAAACAATGGTGTATGACATCTGACTCCATGATTTCCCTTCTTTGGGGTATAAACCCAGAAGTGCAATAGTCAAATCATACTGTAAATAATTTTTTTTAAAAATAGGGTCTTGCTTCATGGTTCAGGCTGACCCTGAACTCACTATGTAGCCCAGACTGGCCTCAAACTCATGAGATCTTCCTGCCTCAGTCTCCCCAGTGCTGGAATTACAGGAACATGTGACCACACCCAGCCACATATAGTCATTCTTTAATTTTCTAAGGGAAGAACCACACTGGTTTTGACAGTGGATGCACCATTTTACACTCCCCAGAGCAATGCACCAGGGTTCTCATTTCCAACATCCTAGTTAACAGTTTTCTACTATCTTGATAATAACCATTCTAATAAGTGGGAAGTAGTAACATACTGTTTTGATTTACATTTCCCTAATGACTAGTGATATCAAGGATCTTTTCATGTTGTTTATTGACTATACTAACTTCTTTGAAGAAAGATCTACCCAAGTCCTTTACCCATGTTTTGTTTCTGTTATTGAATTGTAGTTCCTCAGATATCAATCCCTTACATAATTTCAAGTTGTTGGTTTTTTGGTACCAGAAATCAAAGTCACAACCTTGTGTTTGCCAGGCAGGCACTGTGCCACTGAGCAATATCCCCAGCCCTCATATTATATAACTTGAAAACATTTTCTCCCCTTTTGTCATTTCACTCTTGGTAGTACTCAGTGAATGCACAAAAATTAATTTTTATGGTTTAATTTACATTTCTTTTTTGTTGACTGTACTTTGGTATCAAATCAAAGAAGCCGCTGCTAAATGCAATGTCCTGAAGATTTTCCAATATGTTTTCTTCTAACATTTTACAGTTTTAGCTACTGTGTTTAGCTCTTTGATTCTCAACTACCCAGGTATCTTTTAAAAGTACAATACTGAGCCAGAACCAGGCATGTTAGTGCATGCTTGTAATCCCAGCACTCAGGAGGCTGAGGCAGGAGGATTGTGGGGAGTTCGAGACCAGCCTGGGCTAACAAAGTGAGCTCACGTGAGCCTGAACTGCATAGCGAGACACTGTCTCAAAAAGACAAATAATAATAAAAATAAAGATAAAGTACAAATACCATGCTTCCAAATTAAGTAAACTTTTTAAAGACAGACTTAGTAGAATTTATAATATAGAAACAATCACAGATATGTAAGTATATATACAAAATATGAAACAACTGGGAATAGGTAAACTTATGTACCTATCCCTTGAAATAGTATGTAACCTACTCCCTTGATCACAATATCCAAGGAGGAACCAATCAAAATTGTTCCCTTCTAGTAAACTATGGTTCCCTAGTAGCTGTGGGCTAAGGCACACTGGGATACTACAAGAAATATACAAGGACACTACAGGACTATTTAAATTTTTAGGAAAACAATAATGAACATCTAATGGACAACACAAACTACAACCTGAAATAATTCAGTTTCAGTATTAGCTTACAAAACATTCCTTTCAATGATACTATTTCTTTAAGAAGCTAGATTGTGAGCAGCTGCTATGATTTTAAAAGCTATACAAAATTTATGTGGAACAGGAAATGGAAGTGGTAATGTCTGATCTGATTACAAAGTTTTAGAATTTATACAATATCTAACAGGCACGTGCTGAAATAAACCCTTCTTTAAAAAATGTATGTATTCATTTTTCAAATAGCTAAATTGTTATAATATAAATAATTAATCTGTTTGATCCTCACTACTTATTTTTTTTTTTCCGGGACCGGGGATCGAACTCAGGGCCCTAGTGCTCAGCGGCAAGCACTTAGCCCACTGAGCTGTACCTCCAGCCCCATGATCCTCACTACTTAATAAAAGAATTTACACTGCTTCTTTTGGGCTAGGGATGGCACTGAGATAATTACAGTCCTAGGACACGAGGAGGAAGAAGAGACTTTGAACTGGACAGTCATCAATAAAGACAGGCCTGAGAAAATCACACAAATGCCCAGAGAGATGCAAAGCTAGAGCATTTGAGATGTCTACTTCTTAATTATATTTTAAATTGCACATCTACTTCAGTCCTCAAGGTCCCCAAGCTACCTGCTACACTTCCTCAATTATGTAAGATGTTTCAGTGTTCTTCCAATAAATTTGTATCTTTTCTTTGGTTTATTTAAACTCTGGAGTTTCTGTCACCAGCAACACAGAGTTCTAAATACCGTATCTAAATTATATACATCAGGTTTTTAGAAAAACACTGTCTCAGTTATTTTTTCTCGTTGTTGGGACAAAATATCTGATTCCCAAAATGAAAAAAGGAAAAGTTTATTTAGCTTACAGTTTGTGGAAGTTGTAGTCTGTACTGGGCTGGTTTTAAGGCAGAGTAGCACATGGCAGAGGGCAAGTGTTTATGGCGGGGGAACACAGCAAAAACCAACAAGAGTAAAAGGAAAAATGGTGACAAGCAGCCTCTCTTCCTCCCTTATATTGTAAGCATGCTATCCCCAGCCAGGGGGCATGTAGCACATAATCTCCATGCCCTCCTCTTGTATAGGCTCAGGATGAACATCAAGTAAGCATCCTGGCTCCCTGCTGAATCACATAGTTTACCTTTCAAACTTTTCAAATTGACAAAATGAATGACATCTAAAATGCAGAACTGCTGAGTCACTTAGCCAAATATCTAGACTTTTTAAGATGACACAATGTATCAACCATAACAACCACCAGAGTCAAAATTACATTACTGTAACTCAGACACAGATCATTCTGCTTACTATTTCATGTACCAATTGAACAATGTACTTTTCTTATAATTATCAAATATCTAGTATTGATATTGATATCCAGTATCTACTAGATATTAATACTTAAATATCTAAACAATATGTAGTAAACAATGTCTATTAATATCTAAGTAAACAATACCTACTTGATACTATCTCTCAAATTTTAGCCTTTAAAATCTTAGGTTTTTCTTCACAAAAACCACTCATCTGAATTTTTTATAACATGATATTATAAATTACACCATTATTTTCTCCTTTACAGTAACATCAGAAAATTAAATGAGGGTGGGAGTATAGGTCAGTGGTACAGTGCCTGCCTACTACCAGATTTGCCCCTTCAGGTAGGGTAGAAGAAGATAGGGAAGGAATATGCTTCTTGTAAAACTAAACATTTCTTTTAAATGAGAAAAGTTTGTATTAGAAATATAGCAATTTAAAATATAATTACAACTGATCTCATTAGGTGAAAAGAATTTGTATAGATCTACTGTAAATTCAGAATGAAAAGTAATTTTTCAGTTAGTTGATAAGTCACAATTTTACTACACCTTTGGTATTCTGCCCAGTCATGCTAGCTAAAAAACCCTAACAGCTTGCACCTTATGTCACTTTATTACCATCTGATCATTTGTTCTCCCAGAGTATCCAATCATTTTCATCCTTATGTTCATATTCTTTGTCCATACAAAAACGTTGGATTGTCTGAGGTACTTGATATTGTTTTTGGGGGAGTCAGTCCTTTTCTATAATGTGAAGTGTTATTTTCCACATTACTTGCCTTTAGGTTGTGTTTAATCTCTACTAGAGCAAATGTTTACTTTTATGTTACATTGTTTATTACTAGTTTATTATCTGTTTAATAACATTTTAAAAATATTTAAATAGTGTTTCCCTCTTCCCTGAATGTAACTACGATCTGCTGAGGCTGGCTTAATTTTAAGGGTGAAATATAAGGGTTGTGTTTTAAAATTTCAAAAGACAGCTCCAAAGACTGTCATTAACGTGCATTTAAACCTATCTAAGAGAGAATCTGTGGACTACACAGTCTACAGAATTGTAGAAGTTTTTAGAGGCCTGATGAAGTGAGAGCAAACAGAATAAAAAGACTTAGATGTTTATGTAAGGGGACAGGGGAAAATAAAGCTACAACTCAGTAACCTGGATATGTTGAAGGTAAAGCAGCTAACGTTTGCAAACAATTCATTAGTGCCTTCATCAGTCAAAAAAGAAAGGGGAAGAAATTAGAGGAAGTAACACAAGCAGCAAAGTGGAATCCCAGGAATAGAGGAAGAATCAACTGAACTCGCTCAGACACAAATTTAGCTTAATCTGAGGCCAAGCATATAGCACAGTCACATGGCACCTGCCTGGCAAGTACAGAGTCCTGAGTTCAATTCTCAAATTTAGTTTAATCATTTCTCCTTCCCCAATGCAAACTATGTTTCCTGGTTTACTAATACATATCTGGTTTTAATCTTTCCCACCCATTTAAGTCAGTTACTATTGAACTGCTTTATGAATCTTTTAACCTCAATGTTTTGACAAACTATTTTCTAAATTATTCCTTTGCCACTCTGTGGGTAGTTGGCTACAAGAGGGAAATAAATCATCATTCAATGCAAGAGAACAAAGTGGCTTCCAAAACTTTAAAATGCCACAGAAATAAGGGAAAAATTGGTGCCCAGCCAGGCCTGGTGGCGCACACCTGTAATCCCAATACTTGGGAGGCTGAGGCAGGAGGATCACTGCGAGTTTGAGGCCAGCATAGGCTACATAGTAAATTCAAGCCCAATCTGAACTACATAGACCTTGTCTCAAAAAAATAAATAAATAAATAAAAAGTGCCTAATTTCAAAATTTCTAGCACTGCATACCAATAGTTGCAGATGTCCTAGGAATAATAGGGTTTGTAAAGTCATAAATATGCTCTGCCAACTGAGTTCCATGTCTCCCCATCCATATCCTGTCTTCTTGTGTAATAGGAAAAGAAACTCAAGTCCAGTATTTTCTCTCACCATGAGCAGAAATATGACTTCAAGTGAGGATACTACTTGGTCTACAATGAGACATTACCAAATTAACATGTAAGTCAGAAAAAGCAAAACTTAGCTCTAACTTCAAACAAGTTTTTAAGAATGAGAGATGCAGAGGAAGTAAGTACAAGGAATGATTAAAAACAAAATACTGAATGCTTAAATTAAAAAAGAAAACCCCATTACAGTAAAAGACATTACCAAGAACTACGCGTTAAGTGTGTTTGAAGGGGGGGGGATATTTTAACAGAGCTAATGGCAGCATATCTTTTACCATAATAAATTTGAATTTAAACATTCACCATATTTGTTGATCACCACTGATCAACCACATATAATTCTTGCCAAATAAAACATTACTGTATGTTTTTATCCACCTTTTTCATCAGATCTGGTACCATGTGGCTTCTGGCTCTTCCCTAAAGACTGCAAAAGGTAAAATTCAAAATGACTATGAAACATTTAGAATCCATTCAGGACATCAAAACACCTAAGAGAGCACAACTAAAGACATACATGAAAGAGGACTTCCGGAACTGCTTCAGATGGTGGCAAGAACAATGGGATATGAGTGTTCAAAGCAAGAGAAAGTGTTTTGAGGGGTATTAACAGCAATGTGCTTTTCATTATAATAAATTCTTTACAATGTAAGCACTCACCATATTTTGTGATCATGACTCATATATGATCCCCAGCACCACAAAAATAATAATCATCTTGATGTCCTTAAATAATGTCCCACTACATTATGTATGGAAAATATGTACTAGTAATTTTTTCAATATTCCATTATAGATTGTGATCATTACAGATTATTAAACAGTAACATTAACACATTCCCACAAACTTGAACCACTGGTGGTACTGGCATGACTGTCCTGGCATGCCGTACCACGGAACAGACATATGTGCATGTACCACCAGTGGTTCAGAGCCCCCTGGCAGTAAGACACAGGAATTATGGCCCCCTTATGAATGTGTTTAAGCCACTAGGATTTTTAAGATGTTCACAAAGAAATCCATTCAATCTAAATCTATACATTCATTAAAGCATCCTCAAGTCAGGAACTGATTTTTATTCATTCTTAGAACCTCTTTATTTCAACATTCAAACAATCTAATAGTAAATAAAGTTGTCCCTTCAACTCCCAAGCTCAGTATCCTTAGAGCTGGCATCTAGTATAGGAAAAAGCCCCAGAGAAGGAACAACTCTACTTGCTCTGCATTTCAGTTTACGTTGCTATGGGCACCCACGTAATACAGTAAACGTAAGAGCAAAGAAGCAAAATACTGATGCAAGACAATTTGGCCCATGTGATCAGTATATTAATGAGACTGCAACCACCTAAATGTTCTCAACCATATGCAAATAATCTGACTTTTAAAAAAATTATTTGAGTTAGGGTCGGTATTCATGACATCTATGGTATCACTTCAGTTTCTGCTGCTTTAATAAAGATTCCCAGGGGCACTGTAGTGTTTAATGTAAGATCTGAAAACATACACTAGCATTTTAAAGAACACTAGTGTTCAAGATAGTCTCGCACAGCTTTTGACTCAAAATCCAATTCAGTTACATATTAGTTCTACAATCTTAAACAAGTCACGTTTTCTTTCCATGTGTCCACGGATGCCACATCTCGTAATGTTGCAGTAAGGATAAAGTGAGCTAATACATACACCTATTAGCTATTTTCACTGGTGTCCAGTTGTGGATCAAAAACTAGTGGTACTGCACACTAAGTGTCTGTTTTGAGCTCTCAAAAGAAATAGAATTATCTCCCATGATCTAACAACCTTATGAGATTACTGAAGAACCAACCAAAAGACATTTTTTTAAAGGCTTTTAAAAGGTTTTCAGCACAAAAATATCCATTTCTCACTTCATAAAATAACTAGTTAAAATACATGTACACCTAATGCTCCATTTAAATACCATAACAGAACAATACATGCTTACTAAATTGGTCTAAGTGGACAATGATTACTTTGTTAAGTAAAACCAAACTCTTTAAGTACTTTTTTCCCCATCATTGAAAGCTAGCATTTACTGAATGATGCAAATCATTGGGCTAGGTACTTTTCAGGCATCACCTCATTTAAACTTCGCATTTCTGAAGCAAATGCTACTTAGCCTCATTTCACAAGACTCACTTCAAGTTTACCAAGGATTAGGTAAGCTGATCACAATTAATGAGCAGGTATATTTCTAGAGTCTAAAATATTAAGAGTAGAAAACACACCTCACCATGATGTTACAAGAAAGCTACATGTCCCAGTTTTCCCCTAAAACAATGACAGGATTGTTTCAAATTCTCCAAATATTACAATCTACAATAAAGTACTAAAATTTAGATACTAAGATAAAAAGATTCTTATCAATTTTATATTAAAATACAACCATGGCAAGGAAAAATTTCAGAAGTTGCATGTACAATACAAAAAGTGGGCTCTTGTGGAGAAGGACATTCTTTAGTTAATCTTTCAATGTATTGCCTCCGGCATAACCTAGCCTCGGTTATTGGGTTCTGGAGAAAGTCTAGCAGAAGCTTTTTAAGCCCCGGAGTCAACACTAGTTTTGCTGTGATATGCAGAAAGGAATGGTGACATGATGGGTATCTAGTCAAGTCTCAGGCCAATGGTAATTGAGTTATATTGTTCTTGCTAAAACGGTTGATATCCACCCATTAGCCCACTTGCCTCTTTTGTTTTATTTCAATAAAAGGTTACTGAAAATGCAATTCCAAGCTTCAGTCCAAGACGCTGTAAGCCCCTGATCCCAAAATATTGTCTCTCTTGTACTTTCTTCTCTTCTTATTTTTTTATTCATCCGCGGGTACCTCCTTCTCAGGACCTGTTCACCCTGGACAGAAACGGATAATAGACCAACAGGCTCTTATATCCATATCCATATAGGGCACAACTGCTAAGTGTTTAATACAGATAGTTGCTCATTTGGTTAGACAGATATGTGCTAAGACCTTAGCTGTTCTCAGTTTAATTTCACAAGCAAACTTAGTTATTTCTATATATTATTATACATAAACATGTCTCTATAGCTCTACTACCCTAAATGTGAGCTACTATAGGAAAAACTGGGAGAGGAGTACATGTAGTTGGGTATGCACGAATGGATCATCACTGTGTGAAGTGTAAGAAGGGACAACTAAAAATGCCTGCTCTGCTAGTTTTATACTTTCATCTTTTGTGTGTTGTGCTGGGGATCAAACCCAGGGCCTCACACGTTAAGCAGGCTCTCTACCACTCAACTATACCCCTCGACCTATCATCTTTATATGCAAAGGACAAGACTGCCACTGGTAAATAAAGGCCTAATTAGCACCCTTCAGTTAAAAAATGATGTGACTATAACTGGGAGATAGCACAATGGGTAACACCTTCCCAATGAAATACAAACACAAGTCAGTTAAGATGTATTTTAATTTTCATATTTCAAAATGTCTTGACCAATAATAAACCAAGGTATACTTTATGTTTACTTAAGATTAAAAACATACTAAAAATTTTGATGGTCTATCAACTTGGGATACTCTGTGAAAAAAATTCTGCTGTGAGATATACCAAGAACATGAATACAGTGTAAGATTACCCTCAAACTAGAATCAATCAAAAAGAATTGCCTGTGATTACATAAAAGAGTATCTTTGTTCTTAGAAAATAAACTCTCAAATATTTAGAGGCAAAATGACACAGTGCCTCTGACTTAAATGATTCAAGGGTAAAAAAATAAACACATATGAAATTAAACATAAACAACTGGTAAAAATAACTGCAGTTCCTGAATTTCTTCTAGAACTTTCATTGAATTTCAAATCATATTCTAGTAAATTTTATTTTTTTTTTTTTAGCAGAAGGACTTTTTTATTTTAAAGAGAATAAAAACTAGAACACTAGCAAAATACCAACAACATAGACAAAAACAAAACAAAGCAAAAACAATAAAAATTGCACAGGTTTTCAGAACAAAATGATAAGAATTAACAGTTGTTATATTACATATTGTTATCTTCAACAAAGTTGCTCAGATTATCAGAAGAATGCAAG
>PVLD010019903.1:0-35069 GCA_004027595.1 Dinomys branickii
GATGCTGTCCTACATAATGTTACCTTCATCTTTGTTACTCAGGTTACACAGATGATGGCCCTTTTGATCAGTTCGTTTTTTCTCCTCCCTCATCTCCGTTGCCCTACCACTCAATCAGTCATCTTCCCTGTGATAATAACTGTACTCCTGGGTTTATCTATATCCTTGGACTCTCGCCTTGGGAAGAGATACAGCTGCCTCAGACTATACTATAACATACAGGGGTATATACAAACTGCCATGGTTGGGGGTGGGAAAGCACATATGCTCACAGCGGACCGCCCCGGCTCCACCCTGTCGTCGTGCTATGGGTGGGGGCGGGTCCAGACCATGTGGCTCCAGCATTACCGTTCCCCACCCCTTGCAGCTGGGCAATGGGTCTCCGAAGCTGAAGCTATGAAGCTGCATTACTTTTAAAAGAAGTGTTATCAGACCTGCATGGCCAAAAGGACACAAAGATACAGCCTTCTTTTATCCACTGACTTCTGTGGATCACAGGCCATTTTCCAATGGCTGAAGTGAACAGTGGAACAACTTATCTGGAATAAAAACTGCAGCTTGGCCTGGTGACACACACCTGTAATCCCAGCACTCGGGAGGCTGAAGCAGGAGGATTGCTGTGAGTTCGAGGCCAGCCTGGATTACATAGTGAGTTCAAGGCCAGCTTGCACTACATAGCGAGATGCTGTCTCAAGAAAAAAGCAGCACCCCACCATCACCCTAAGACATTCTGATCCAGCAGGTTGGACTCCGGAAACTGATTTCTAAAACGTTCTGCATACCAGAAATGAGAACCACTAATGTCAAGAAAGGTGCTGAATGGATGAATGAATGAATAATGCTCTTAAACTCCTGTCTTTGCTTCTACAGCCCCCAGACAGCTTTCAGATTTGATAGGTTGATAAGTTCAGATTTGAAAGGGACCCGGTGCAGTGGCCAGTGTGTTGACCACAGTGCTATTTCTTGCTGTATCTTTTGGGGACCTATTTATCTCACTGGTATCTGCTTCAGAAATGTGGTTAATTTATATCTTGTCCATGCTGGACAGGGCACTTAGATTTCTGGGCATTTAAGAACAAAGCTGGTGATTGTGTCAAGATTATAAATGTCACCCAGGAGAGAAGTCTTATTCCAACCTTACTCCTCACACAAAATACACAGACAAATAAATATATAAATACGCAGTGGCCATGAAGGATGGCTGGTATAGGGATGGGGCCATGTTTTGTTTTCTTTCTCCATTCTTTTCTGATTTTTCATTTCTTTTAAAGAAATAAACCGGGTGTGGTGGCGCACGCCTGTAATCCCAGCACTCGGAAGGCCGAGGCAGGAGGATTGTTGCGAGTTTGAGACCAGCCTGGGCTACAAAGCGAGCTGAAGGCCGGCCTGAACTACACAGGGAGACCCTGGCTCAAAAAGGCAAAAAAATAATAATAATAAAAAAGAAAGAAAGAAAGAAAGAAAGAAAAAGGAGCTTACAGCCATCAAACTCTCTATTTCCTGGGGTGGCTGGAGAAGGGTTTTGCTTTGCCAGAGGTATGGGTGATTTAAGACACTCACAGCAGAACTGCTCAGGGGTTGGCAATTTTTGTAAGAATGTTGGACATTTAAAATTTTGACTTCTGGCATGATTCTGTCTGCTTTGTGGCATGTGCGTGCGCACGCGCGTGCGCACACACACACACACACACACACACACATTTTTACACAAAGCAAACAGACCAAAACCCAAACAATTATAGGCAGGCAGGCATGGTGATGAACACCTGTAATCCTAGCCTGCCAGGAGGCTGAGGCAGGAGGATCACAAGTCCCTGCTTTGGCTTGGGTCATTTACCAATTTAAAGAGACTCTGTCTCAAAATAAAAAATAAAAAAGGGCTGGGGATGTAGTTTCGGTTCCATCCTGAATTATTAGCACTGCATTCACACTAGCTAGAGAGGGGAGGCATGTGCAAAGGGCCTGTGGTGGCAGGAAGCCTGGTCTGCTGGAGCCTAGGGAAAGGGCTGGAGGAGGGAGAGGCAGATTTTGCAGCAGTCATGGGCTGTGCTGAGGGCTTTGATTTTTAATCTGAGATGGAGATTTTCAAATGAGTAGAGACAGATCTGACCTTAGTTTTACTTTTTATATTTTTCTTTTTTCTTTTTTTGTCTCTTTGAGATAGGGTCTCACTATGCAGTTCAGGCTGGCCTTCAGCTCACTTTGTAGCCCAGGCTGGTCTCTCTCTCTCTTTTTTTTTTTTTTTTTTTTTGAGACAGGTCTCACTATGCAGCTCAGGCTGGCCTTGAGAGCCCAGGCTGGTCTGCAGCGATCCTCCTGTCTCAGTCTCCTGAGTGCTGGGATTACAGACATGTGCCAGTAGGCCCACCCTTGATCTTAGTTTTTAAAAGACCTCCATCTCCCTGCTGCTTAGTGGGGATGTGGTAGAAAGGAGAAGCTCCTCATGAGAACTGGCTGTGGCTCATACCCTGCCCTAGTCCTTTACTCCAGTATTTAAGACCTGGTGTAAACATCAGAGCCTCCGCTTAGGGATCTGTGGCTTCAGACCAGCCTCAAGCCGCATGGAAGAACAGGCTCCCGGCAAGGTAACTGCTATTTCTACTGCCATCACGGCAGCCGCAGCGGCTGTGAGGTCTGCTTTGTTGCTGAGCTGACTGCCTCAGAATTACCCAGGAAACTGCAGACCTTAACCTAGGATGTCTGTGGTAGGGTCTAAGGACCTTGGATTTTATTGAATTTATTTTCACTTTTTTTTTCTGGTAGTACTAGGGATTGAATCTACAAAGCACTGAGCTACATCTCCACCTACCCTTCTTTTAAAATTTTATTATGAGACAGGGTCTCACTAAGCTGTCCAGGCTGGCCTCAAACTTTAGATCTTCCTGTCTCAGCCTCCTAAGTAGCTGGGATTACAAGTGGCACACACCACCACACCTGGCTAATTAATATTTTTGAGTGCTGAGAATCCAAGTAATTCAAAAGGGTGTATAGCATGAGAAGTACATGTCTCTCCTGCCTTTAGGCGGGTCCCCTTTCCCAGAAATAGCTACTGCTAGCAGCTCTAATGTAAGTGACCAGCCTAGGTACACATCTGGATTCTGCTACACACAAAAGTCAGGCTGTTCTGCATTCAAATCCAGACTTTACCACTTCCTGGCTATGGGACCTTGAGCAGGAGATTCCCTTGGGCCTTAGTTTCCCCAGCTGTATAATGGGAGCGCTGTGCCAGCATTATGGTGCGGGTTTCATAGAAAGCATAGAGGATGGTGCCTGGTACTAGAAAGTGCTCCACAAATTTTGCCTCTGGCACTTACTCTTTTCTTTAGCTGCATAGCATTTCACTATAAACTCCCTACAGGTGACCACTGAGGTTCATTCATTCATTCTGAAGTGTTTATTGCTGGGCTTGGTGGCGCACGCCTGTAATTCCAGCACTTGCGAGGCTGAGGCAGGAGGAACACGAGCTGAAGATCAGCCCGGGCTACATAGTGAGTTCAAAGCTAGCCTGCGCTACCCAGCAAGACAAGAAAGAAAGAAAGAAAAGAAAGGAGCGAGGAAGGGAAGAAAAGAAAAGAAAAAAAGAAAGGAAGTTAAGTTTACTGAGCATGAACCATGTAGCAACCACCATGCTGGGGACCAGCGCTGTGAGGTCCTCTACCATCTCTCCCCGTTGCGCTTGGGTACTGGGTCGGAAGTGTTGGCACCTATAGTCTGTGAGTCTATCACGGTCCTGGCAGGCGTCATTGCTCTCAAAGGCTGGCACCATGAGCACACGGAGACCTGGACCCTAGAATGGCAGCTTTGGGCACAGCCCTTGGGGAAGGCGCTGACGTGAGCCCCTGCGAGGCCCGGGCGCGGCCACTCCCCTGGGGGAGGGGAGGGAGGCCGCCCCGAAGAGAGTGGACGGCCCCCCTGTCAGTCTGCGTGTAAGCCGAGAAGGGGAGGTGGGCCTCGCTAGGGAGGGGCGCGGAACTTCCTGCCCTGCGCCCCACCGTTCGCTCAGGGTGCGTCAAGGTCACCCGACCCGGGCGGGAGACCCTCCGGGGGCCGCGCTGAAGGCCTCCTTGCGCCTCGGCCTGCCGACCCGCCTCGGCGCCGCGCGGAGCTGTCTTTGTCTACGAGGTCCCCTCCTCAGTCCCCTCCTCGGTGCCCAGTCGCGTTCCTGGCTCGCGGCCCGGGCAGGAAGAGGTTCCCGCAGCCCGGGCGCCCCATCTTGGAGCCGGGACACCACGTCGGCACCTCAGGGTGGGCTTGGAGCTTCGGCCCTGACCTCCCCTCGGCTCACGTAAGCTCGTTGGGACCTGATTGCCGCAAATCCTTGGGGCGAGCGCGACCGGGCAGGCCCAGACCTGCTGCAGGCCCTGAGCGAGTGTGGGCAAGGCGGGCCCCTCTTCCCCGGCTGGGGAGGCGCGGCTCACCGGCGGCAAAGCCGGGACCTCCCTTCCCCTTCCCCCCAGGACTAGGGCCCCCCACCCCAGATTTCACCCTGGAGATCTTAAAGACGCTAGAGAAAAGCCATGTGGGGGGCTGGTTCCCCTGGGGCTTCCTCCCGTCCCCCGACTGCCTGATCCTCTGGAGCGTCCCCGATGTCTGCAAAGACGTGGACCTCGACGTCCTCGTGGAGGCCTTGAAGCCCGTGGGGACCTTTAAGAAGATCGGCAAGGTGTTCCGAAAGGAGGAGGACTCCACGGTGGGGCTGCTGCAGATCGGAGAGGACGTGGACTACCTGCTCATCCCTCGGGAGGTGAGGCTGGCCGGGGGCGTGTGGAGGGTCATCTCCAAGCCCGCCACCAAGGACGCGGAGTTTCGGGAGCGGCTGATCCAGTTTCTGGAGGAAGAGGGCCGCACCCTGGAGGACGTGGCCCGCATCATCGAGAGGAGCACCCCGCACCCACCCCAGCCCCCCAAAAAGCCCAAGGAGCCTCGAACCAGGAGGCGAGCCCAGCAGACGGTCACTCCTCTGCCTCACCTGGTCGTCGGCACCTACGACAGCAGCAACGCCAGCGACAGCGAGTTCAGCGATTTCGAGACCTCCACGGGCCGAGGCCCAGGCCGGGCCCGCAAGGCACGCAGAATGCCGGTCAGTTATCTGGGCAGCAAGTTCCTGGGGAGCGACCTGGAGAGGGAGGATGACGAGGAGCTGGTCCAGGCCTTCCTCCAGCCCAGCGAGCCGCCTGCTGGTCACGGCCCCCGTCCTGTGTTTGAGGACACCCTGCGGCCCCCGCTGTCCAAGGCAGACAGGTGGCAAGAGGGTGCCAGCCCAGCGGCCTGGGGGAAGCTGAAGCAGAGGGTGAAGGGCTGGGCACTGAGATCGGGCCCTGCAGAGGACGAGGCTCACCAGGCCTCCGCGGCTGCGGAGGGAGAGGGGCCGTCCACCAGCCGGGGGGCTGACCAGGCCGGCACAGGAGACGGGGTTGTGTGCGAGCGCTCCCCCAGGCGCTGGAGGCCCAACATCACCTGGGCCTCCTTTAGGCGGCCTCGTGGAGGCAAGGGGGAGGCAGCATCCTTCGGCCGGGAGGCGGCTGTCCCAGCTGAGCTGGGGTCTGAGGCTGCAGGTGCCGAGAGGATAGTGGTTGAAGATAATCTGAGGGCGGAAGCCTCTGTTTCCCAAGGAGCCAGAGCTGCAGGTAACCAACGGGCAGAGGCCAGAGCTGAGCAGAGGGAAGGGGCTGCAGCCCAGGCTGTCCAGGAAGCAGGATCTTCAGCAGCCCAGGGGGACCTGGGAACAGCCCCAGGAACCAGGCGCCAGAAACAGGTCAAAACAGTGAGGTTCCAGACCCCTGGACGCTTTCTGTGGTTTCGGAAGTGTAGGAGAGCCTTCTGGCACACTCCCCGGTTGCCAGCCCTGCCCAAGAGAGTCCCCAGGGCAGGGGAGGGCAGGAGCCTGAGGGTGCTGAGGGCTGAGGCCGGGGTGGAGCCCGGGCAGGCTGAGCTAGAAGACCAGCTGTGAGGGGCTCCTGCTTCGCCCCCCCCCCCCGCGGGTGTGCGCCTCCCTCCAGGGATGCAGTGGAGGTGGGCAGTGGGGCAGGCAGCTCCCCCAGGGCCCTGCTCTCTGACTTCTTTTGTTGGGTGCATTGATTGCTATTTTCAGTATCAAGTCCTTTTAGTGTCCCAAAGAATGTCAAAAGGGGAACTGAGATGGTGGGGTTCAGTCGCCCATGCTTTTAATGTTTTCAGTTGCGACCGCAGGTGTTGAGCTTGGAAAGGGAGGTGGCGGGCAGAGGGGTGGGTCTCTGCCCTCATCCCTTTGCCCGAGTATTTGACATCCGCTGCCTCCTTGAACTGGAGAGATCTCAAGCCAACATGCAAATAAAAACGTTTACCAGCTGATTCCTGGGCCTCAGACTGGGCAGCTTAGAGCGCTCTGGGATGATACAGGCCTCGCTGGCTGTTCTCCCGTCCTGGACGTGGGGGACCCCCTTCTGCGTGGTCACTCTGCTTACCATCCCTGTGCCCCTGGCCTGTGGGAGTCTGGAGGGCACAGGGCCGATGGTTCACACATTTCACCCCAATCTTGGTAATGAGCTATGGAAAGTTATCCAGGAAACACATTCAAAACACAGATTCCAGGGTCCTTGGTGCTGCAGAGGTGGCTTTGCCTGAGCTGGCAGGGTGGGGGATGGGGGCGCAAAGCTGTCTTAATTCAGCCCCACAAACATTGAGGGGAACAGACCAGAGGGGCTTCTGGAGTCCTGCTCCAAGAGGGTTCCTACATCCAGGAGAGATGGGCTGTCAAGGCCTCATGGGGGCCTGAAGGAAACTGGGGGACATCCCCCACATCCCCAGTGAAAAGACAGTGAGACCAGCCTCAGGTCCATCCTGCGTTTACAGATGGAGAAGCTGAAGAATTATATCCAGTGCCGCCCACCTGTTTTGCAGGGCAGGGGTCCAAATCCAGCGACTTGTGAATGAATGCCGGGCGCATGCTCCACCCCGGCGCCCACGCCAAGCCCCTCCTGTTTCCTTCTGAAAGGAAATGGTTACAGATGGCAGAGTGTGGTGCCCAGGTGGCCTTCCCGAGCCCCTTTGCCCTTGTGGGTGGACACCCCTGTTTTGTTCCTGGCCACAGAGAGGCCCCACCTGGAGGGGGCTTGGCAGGATGGGGCGGAGTCAGGCTGTCCCTGCTGGTGAAGCTGCGCTTTGCTGCTGCGCACCACTGGGGGGGGGGCGGGGGAGAGCTGCTCAAGACCACAGAGACCTGGGCATTGGAAGGTAAAAGCGAGGTGCTCAGGGCGACGGCAACACTGGAGCTCGAGTGGGTTTCTGCATGTCCCCCCTCCAGGGTCTGGAGCTCAAGGGACTTGAGTGACAGTGGGGTGCTTCGGAGGGGAGGGGTGTGTGCCACACAACAGAGGCCGGGCAGCTTTGACACTGAGCTGTGCGCTGCCCTCAGCCACGCCCGGCCACACCTCCCTGCTCTCACGCGTGTGTGCATGTTACACACACAGGCACTGGCACGCCTAGCATGAGCACAGGTACAGACCCACACCTGCAGACACTGATCCACTGGCCGATCAAAACACGCTGCAGGTTTGCATTTTAAAAACTTACAACAGCAAAACATGCTATCATTAATCCCCTGTAAAAGTCTCCCCCTCACTTAGGGAGCACTTACCTCATCGTTCCTGGTACTTCCCAGGGCTTTTGCACTGCGCTACATCCCCAGCTCTTTTTTCCTTTTGTTTTTGAAACAGGTTCTTGTTCAGTTGCCCAGGCTGGGCACTGATTTGTGGTCCTCCTGTCTCAGCCTCCTAGAGTGCTGCGATTACAGGTGAGCGCCACCACACTAAGTTTAATGCTATGTTTTTCTCAACAGGGCCTGTGTTGGGCCTGGGAGATAAAGAACAGGTATGCAGCCCACCGGTGCCTTCCCTTCAGCGGAAACCCCCAAGCTGGTCCGGGGGGCGGTTTGCCTCCTTCAGTGATTGGCACCCGATGTGTGTAAAATGGGCCAGGTTTGGTGCCAAATGACTACATCCCAGGCTACTCTGCACCAGAGCCGAGCAGAACACAGATTGGGGTGGTCGACTGGAATGATACACGGCTGCCAGGCCCTGCTCCCGGCCTGCAGTCTGGCTATCTGCACGCGGTGAGCTTAAAGCACACATAGCTCTCACCTTCTGGAAACCCTCCACGCCTCCTGGTGATTCGCCCACCTCTGTTTTTTTTTGTGTATTGGGAATTGAACTCAGGGCCTTAGTGCTTGCTAGGCAAGCGCTTATGTCACTGAGCTATCTCCTCAGTCTGGTCCCCTGAAGGATGTGCTGCATCCTAAACTCTGGTTCACGGAGGCAAGTGGCCCTTGGAGGCAGCGACCCTTAGAGGTAGGCGGCCTGCTTTGGCGCAGCGCTGAGCCTGGCACTGGGGGGAGGGCAGCATTTATTCATTAACAAACTCCTAAGATCACAGCTCCCAGACCACATTTTTTAAAAAAGGATCTGAATGAGTCGATAAGTTGTCCAGGTTGGGCTTGAACTTGCAATCCTCTTGCCTCAGCCTCCTAGATGCTGGATTACAGGGTGTGTGCTACCCTTGCTTTCCTTCTGTATTTACTGAGGGCCACAATCATGCTACCAATTTCCTCCCTCACACCCTTTGACAAAGATGCGGCGTTGAGAAGTCACATGCTTGGGGCAGTCAGAGGTCTGAAACTAAAGTAAGGGTATGTGAAAAAGATTGCTGTGTATTTATTTGTAGTACTGTAGGTTCAACCAGAGAGCCCTGAGCTACATCCTCAACTCTTTATTTTAGTACGAGACAGGGTCTCACATTGCCTTGAGCTTGAGATCTTCCTGCCTCAGCCTCCCACATAGCTGAGATCACAGGTGTGCACCAGCTTGCCTGGCTAGAAAAGATTACAATTCTAATACGGTGGTTGGGACAGCTCTCCCTGGCAATGTGATCTTTGAAGAAAGACTGCATGAAGGAAGAAACCATGTAAAGATCCTGGGGAAGGACAACTCCAGTGCAAAGGCCCTGAGGCAGGAACATGCTTGGCATCGGAGATAGGTTGATAAAGCCACTTGGGACACAGAGAGGGTGAGGGAAATGAGGTAGACATAAGGTGGAGGCAGAGGGTGTGGACCAGAGCTGGTCAAGACAAATCACATTGAGATTGACATTGTCCCCTGTGGGTAGAGGCTGCTTAAGAGAACAGGTGTAGCCAGCCCATTAGAAGGTCTTTGGCTTTAACTTCAGTGACACACGAAGCCATTAGAGGGTTTGGAGAGGGTTTATAAGTCACCCACAGGCACAAGGCCTGCCAGGGTTCAAGCGTGTGGGAAGAAGAGAATCTGCGGGTGGGAAAGTTCCGGGAGGCTGCCCGGAGCAGGCGATGCGCACAGTGCGCCCTCTAGCGGCAAAAGCGCCCTCCGTAGTTCTCACGGCCGCCTGAGCCAGCATCAGCCGAGGGACTCAGGGTGGAGTGGTCCCTTTGGTAACCCGGAGGTGGCAGCAAGGGCGCTCATTGTTGCTCTGAGCGCAGAGAGGACTTGAGTAGTCCCTGCAGGGCCAGCTCCCAAATTCAGCTTTTGGGCCTGTGCACTAGCACAGCCGCCACTCACCGTCACAAAGGAGAGCTACAGGACGCGGGTGTGCAGCGTTGAGCGCCTGCTCTTCTGTCCCAGACCGGCCAAGGGGACCGCCGTCAGCCTACGACCTCGGCCCCCTGCTGCCTCGGTGCCTCCGTTTACCGGGCTGAGAATCGCGTTCTCCCAGCAAGAGCAGGAAGGACCTGCACCTCCCGCAACCTGCGTCCCCCCTGCTTCGGGATTTCGGAGGGCGGCAAGTGGAAGTCCGATCGAGTCCCAGGGGTTGGAGTTAAGACAGACTGGCTCAGATTGCAGCGTTTTTGATTAGTGTGAAACCCCGGCCTCCAGTTCAGCGCTGCATCAGGCTGCGCACATGATTGCCCTCGTGCATCTGCGAGGAAGCACCATCGCTGGGGTTTTCTTCTGTGGTTTTGAGCCATGGTGTCGTCTGTCTAGCCTGGGCTGGCCTTTAACCCGATATCTCCCTGTCTCAGCCACCCCTGCAAGCGCTGGGATCACAGGTCTTTAACTCACGGTCCTGGAGCGCCACCTAGTGGGAAACGTGAGAGCCACAGCTCGTTCGGCCCATATCCAGGACAGGTCCTGCGCGCCAGGGGCGGCAGGAAGAGGGACACTTTCGCAGGCAGGTCTGGGTCGTGGTTACCCTCCAGGAAGCATCGCACACCCCTCCCCCGGTCTGAGAGACCTGGGCCTGTTCAACAGCTGCGGGTGGGTGGAGGGGCCAGAGCCCACACCTTGGCCTTGGGCTGGTGGTGCATGACTATAATTCCAGCACTCCAGGAGGCTGAGGCAGGAGGAACACAAGGTAGAGATCAGCCTGGGCAATTTAGCGAGACCCTACCTCAACATAAACCAGGAAGGGGCTGGGGATATAGCTCAATGGAATAAGCGCTTGCCTAGCAAGCGCAGGGTCCTGAGTTTGATCCCCAGTACCACAAAAAAAAAAAAAAAACATAAACCAGGAAAAAAAATAGACTGAGGATGCAGTACAGCTTAAAGGCTCTGGGTTCGACCTCCAGAACCACAAACTTCAATGCATAATTATTGCCTGTCACCTCCAGGGACCGCTGTGGGACTGACCGTGAGTCTGGGTGGGAAGGTGCCAGGTGCAACCTTCCTAGCAACCGACTGCAGGCAAACCACTTCAGTGACTCAAAAGTCCTATTAGAAAATGCTGTATGCCTCTTGTCCCATGTAGACATATAAGCTTTTTTTTTCGCTAAATTACCTAGGGTGGCTGCAGAGTTTCGATCCACCTGCTTCAGCCACCCCAGTGCTGGGGTCACCGGTGACACCTACTGTGGCTGACTTTAAAATACTTATGAAGCCGCACAAAACAATATACAGCGAAGCCCACCGTCCTAGGGATTTGCATTTTCTGTGTTACCGAGTGCAGGGCAGTGTGGGAAGCGAAGTGGTCACATCTGGAACGTGCTGCCAAGCTTTCTTGGAAGGCCCCATGGCGATAAGAGTGAACAGGGCAGGCCTGACCTGGCCTTTTGAACAGGGCATGGGAGCCCCACAGCCACACTGCATGTCCTTTCAGAAGGGCACTGTGATCACAGGTACACAAGGCCCCCCCCACCCGCGTGTTATTCTATGCGCCTCGGGCCATCAAGACAAAGCAGCACCCATGGGCGGCGGCGGCGGCAGCGGTGGGGTATCTTAAACAGCAGTTGACTTACTCACTTCTGGCAGCCACAAGTCCCAGGTGGTGGCCCTGGCAGGGCTCGTTTCTTTGGTCTCTGTCCTCGGCTTGGGCTGCTTTGCTGGTGTCAGGATTGACCAGGCCACACAGCGCAGTCAGCAGTGGGCCTTGACCGTGCCCGGCCTCCTATACCCACCCCCTCATGGCCATATCCTTCCCAAGCACCGGCTGTCTTGGTCCTGATCTCCTCATACAGAATTGCTCCCACCGGACTCGCCCACACGCGTCCCTTCGTTCTACCCTAGCCCCTCTGCAGGTTCCTCCCCACATAATCCCAAGGGACTGGGGGCCGGGACTTCCAGCTGTGAATCAGGGTGGGGCACAAGTGCCCGGTTCCGCTGGGCTGCGCTCTCTGCGTGGGCTGTGGGCTGCGAAATCCTCTCGGACTGTGACAAAACTACTCTGCCTGCGATTGTTTTCAAGTGTGAAGACCAAGCAGGAGTCCTGCAGTGATGTGCCTGGCAGGTGGGTGTCATGTCATGAAGTACCAGCTGATTTTGCGGTTTCTAAGTTGGAACCAAGACTTTGTTTCTGGCTTAAGGTATTTGTTTTTTTCGGACAGGGTCTCCCTATGTCGTGCAGGCTGGCCTCAAACTTGCAGTGATTCTCCAGCCTCCCAAGTCCTGAGGGGCTCAAGTATTTTTTGGGAAGTGGTTAAAAAAATAATCACACCTGCCCATTGGGCCTGTGAGGCTGTGTAATAAGACATGAAAGTCACTCAGCACAAACCTGCCATTTGTGAAGTTGAGGCTGTAATTTTCACAGCTACGAAAAGCTCGGGGTAACTCGCGGTGGTCGTTTGCTGCAGTTCCTCTTTCTGCAACAGCTGAACTATGAACAGTCACTTCGAACAGCTTTTGGGATATGAAAAACATCGCAGCATGTCTGTTTTGTGGACCGCATATATTCCTGCTACTAATTTTTAAATTAGATGTCTGGCCACAGGAAAAATAAACCTAGCGGACCTGTGGCAAAATGTTAGCAGACTGGGGCTGCTCCCAACCAGCCAGAGATCAGAGTCTTCAGAGCACCTGAAAGGGCAGTTCCCGAGGCACAGGCGGACTGGGAGGTTTCTGCCCCAGGTCTCCAGAGGAAATGGTCGAGACTGCTGGGTGGCTCCCCGCTGAGACAAGGTGACTTACAATAATGACTTTATTTTAACATATTTAATTACAGACATAAAACAGCCGGGGAGGGGGTGGGCCCCAGCCTAGCCCCACCCTGGGGCTCCCAGGAGGCGGGTGCAGGTGAGGCCTCCCTGAAAACCCTCTTCCTCGGGTCTGCCTGCGGCGGGCCCTATTGCTTTAGCGAGGGAGGAGCCATGCAAACGAGGGGGCGGGAACTCTCGTGGCCCCGCCCACCCGAGTCCGGCCTTCCTCCGAATGCCCTGGCCTGGCCGCCCCAGTGCCGCCTTCGGCTCCGGCTCTGCTTTCGGCTCTGGCTCCGGCTCCGGCTCCGGGCTCTGGCCTGGAGCGCTTGGGCCAGCCCCGCTCTGCCCCCACCCCCTCTGCAAACCTAAAGGGGAATAAATACAAACTTTACAAAGTAAAAGGGGGTCCAACGTTGCCCTGGGGCAGGGCCTGCTCTGCCCAGCTGGGCTGGCGGGAGTGGAGGGGCCCTGGGCGCGCCTGCCTGCCGTCTCACATCATCCCGAGCTGCAGCAGCGTGTTGGCATAGGCCATGGGCTTCACGTTGGGATGAGGCTGCGGCAGACGGAGGGGACACAATGAGCACCCACCCCCGCCGTGGGACCCGCTGCCCAGGCCCGAGCTGAGGACGGGGACCCCAGGGTGACTCACCACTGCTGTGAACTGGTGGAACTGGGGCCGCAGGTCGGAGCCCCGGAGGTGGATGTAGGAGGCTTTGTTCCCCATCTGGTCGCTGTGGGGACGGGCACAGCGACAGCGGTCAGGGCTGGGGATTAGGAGGAAGGGCCAGCAGAGGGGATGGCGGGAGAGGCAGGGACAGCGCTGCGCCAGGTACGGGCGGACAGGAGACGGGAGTGCTGGAAAGAGCTGGGGCGGGGGAAGAGCAGGAGTCCAGGAGGAGAGCGGGAGGGTGTGGTGGCAGAGAGCCCCACCCAGCCCTGAGTGCCAGTAAATGTACACGACATGCGTGTGTCACAGGGCACTGTGGGGGTGTTAGCCTGGCCTGTACCAGTGTCTTCCCCACAGAAATGGGGTGGCGGGGCAGGAGAGGCCAGGGACTCAGGAGAAGGAAGGAAAAGTGAGTTTCCCCCATAGAAAGGTCTCAGGGCCTCACAGTGGAAAGATGGATACCCAGGGTGGGGTCAGCCCCATGCGGGCATGCCTGGGCAGTGGCCATCACAGTGTCATTTATCTACTCTCATTTATTTTTCTTCCCATCACACAAAATTAAAATCAAGACACAAGCCAGGTGTGGTGACACACGCTTGTAATCCCAGCATTCAGGAGGCTGAGGCAGGAGGGTCGTTACGAGTTCAAGACCAGCCTGGGCCACAAAGTGAGCTCAAGGCCAGCCTGAACCACACAGTGAGACCCTGTCTCAAACAAAAGACACAAAAACCTATGGTGTAGGGAAGAGGCCCTGGGTGGGGAAGGTGGAAACGCACCAGTAGTTGGGGGCAGAAAAGACGGTGACGCAGCGGCCGCCATGTGCCACCTCATAGCCCTCGGCCTTGACCTCGTGGCTACGGATGATGTAGTCCAGGTGGTTCTCCTCCAGGAAGGCCTTGGTGATGTCCGGCCCGAACTGGCAGCTCACGCCTCGCTTGCTGACTGAGCGCCCGTTCTGGGGGTGGCAGGCAGGGGGATGTTTAGGGCGGCTCCTGGCCCCACCCCACCTGCTCTGCACAGGACCCAAACCCCTGGGCACTATCACTCACCTGGGGTTGTGGATCCGACCACAGCAGGTCACACATGGGGCCTGGTGGGGACAGGAAGGAGCGTCAGGGACCTGTCCACCTCCCAAGGCTGGGCTTACAGGTTACTCCCGGCCCAGCCGTTAGGCCTCAGCATTGATCCATATTACAGGTGACTCTTGGACTTGGGGCTCCTTGCCAAGGGCACAGAGCTCACTGGTAGCAGGGCCGTGGGCATAGTTCAGGTCTGAGCCCAGGGCCTCTTCCCTTCCAGAGACACTGAGGCCTGGAGGAAGGGTGGTCACCACCCACTCACCCGAGTCCGGGGGCTGCCGGTTCCGCTCGATCTTGCGGATGTCGTCCAGGGTGACGCCGTCGTCACTGAACAGCCCTCCATGCATAATCTGGGGAAGCAGGCGCTGCTGGGCTGGGAGGGGCCATCCCTCCCCCTTCACCGGCATGCCCCCCGCTGCCTGACTGTGGGGCGAGGATCCCCACAGTGCCCTCACCAGCACTTTGCCATTGATGCACTGGGCCAGCGGGAGCCACTCGAACACCTCGCTGAAGAGCTCGTACATCTGCGCCGTGTACTTGGCCTTCACCTCGCCCTCAAAGCCATAGATCTGGTTCATGTTGTCTGTCTCATGGTTGCCTGGCGTGACAGTGGGTGGAGGAAGCTCGTCAGCGTCCCTGCCTGGCACCCACAGGAACATACCTGGGGACCCAGGCAGGGCCATCCACTGCACAGGCCCCTCACAGACACCAAGAGGTGTGGCACTGGCAGAAGGGGGCACACAGAGCTGAGGAGGGCCCGTGCATGTGGCACCAGCGCAAGGACTGACCAGTGGAGTGCAGTTCCCCAGTGGGGGTTCCAGGATGGGCCGCAGGGCACCTGCACACAGTAGTTTTCTGCCACGCCTGAGTGGCCTGGTACGCTCTGTCCTGCATTTGCTCACCCCCCTCGCCCTCGCTCGGGGAGGTGAGGTGGACCCCACTGCCCGCAGCTAGGCTCTGACCCTGCCCTGAGCTCTCGCCCCTCACAGGGTCCCCACTGCCCTTCCCCGGCTCCAGGCCTTCCCCAGCCATAACCCCACCTTGGTGGCAGGCCCTCTGCTCTGGGGGCTATAGTCCCAGCAAGCCTGTGCTGTCCTGTATGTGTCCACTGAGGACTCTGAACTTCATAGGCCCTGGGGACCCCACCCCATGACAGCCCCAGGGAATGCTGGCCCGTCAACAGCAGCCACAGTGTTTAGGCGGCCTCAGCTGGAAACCTGCCACCCGCCCTGTCCGCTGGCCCCACACTTGTGCCTGCACTCCGGCATGTGCTCTGGCTCTCCTGAAGGCCCGGGCCTGCTCCTGCTAGCTCTAGCAGCCTCTCACCATCAGTCTGTGGCTGTGCGGCAGCTGGGGGATGCGCTGACGGCCCAGGCAGCCCAGACCCTGCTCTGCTCAGAGCCCACCAATGATCACAGTGTGCGGAAGCCCACAGGCTGTGTGTGGCTGTTGCCCCCAGAGCCCCCACATTGCTGGAGCCCCACGGCCAAGGGTGGGACCTGCCAGAGCTGCCCCACCACCCCAGTACCTTGGCATGTGCAAGTCTCCTGCCTGCCGCCCCCCCTTCAGACCCTTGTTTGGTGGCCCACCATGGCGGCTGTCTGGGGTGGCCTGAGTGCCCCCCCCATGCCCCTGCTATCCTCTCCTGTGGGAGCATGAAACTCCCTGGCCGTGCAGCACAGGCCCTACCTACCCGGCCCGGGAGCCCTCAGGCAGCCGCTGCTCCCTGCCACCCCAGCCTGACAGCCTGGACTACCCTACCTGTGGGTCACAACCACCACCAAGCAGTGAGCCCAGCGGGAGGCACGGGGAGGCAGCATTAATGGCCCGGGTTGCGCAGCTGAGCCAGTCAGGGAACGCACCACACCTCCCAACTGCGTCTCCTTATTTTAAAAATGTGATGCACAAACTTCTTTGGGGGATAGTGGAAGTCACAGACTGCCCCACCCTCATGACCCTGCTCCCCATCCCCAGAAAAGTCACGTAAACACACTGTAGAACGTGAGCACACGGCACCACTGTCCAGTGCACAGCCTGCTCGGCCTTAATGAGGCAGCCCTGGTGTAAGCCCTGTGAGGTCACCAGGGGAACCACGGCAGTGATTACCCTTAATTTACAGATGAAGGAACCAAGGCTGAGAGCAAAGGTGAGCGCTCTGCCCACAATGGGCCCGGCCCCCGCTGCCTCCAAGCTCACCTCGAAGTAGGTGAAAGTGATCCGGGTACAGGAGCTTAAAGCCAAAGAGGGTGAGGATCACTTCGACGGAAAAGGAGCCGCGGTCCACGAAGTCACCATTAAATATCTGCCCCGCTAAGGAAACTGGTGAGTTGTGGGGAGAGACGGGCCGCACGTGCTGCTCCTTCCCGGGTCTCCCACTGAGGGGCTCCTGCCACTCCTTCCCAAGGAAGAGGACCGAGGGGGCTCAGCGCCTGAAATCCGTCCCCACGGAGGATGGCACAGAGAGCCAACCTTGCCTGTGTCTCAGGGACTCCCAGCTTGGGGGCTCAGGCAGGCAGCTGCTTCACTTGTCTCCCCAAAGCAGCCCTGAAGCCACAGGGGAGATGACAGGGCTCCAGCCCAGCGCATAGGCAGGCAGGCAGCCTGCAGAGGCTGTTTATCAGCAAACAGCATAACACGTGATCCACAACAAGCGTGGGCCAGGCCCTGTGCTCGGCACCGCACACAAACTGGCTCACCGAGTCACAACCCCCAGGTCCACGGGGAAACGGGCTCCAGGAGGGAACGCAACCTGCTAGGTCCCCCGGCTGGGAGATCAGAGGGATGGACCGTGTGGGCAGTGTAGGTGTTTGTGTGACCTCAGGGCAGACAAGAAAAGCTGGGGCCCAGAGTTGCTGGCCCAGGGGCCACGAAAGGGCATGGGACTGGCCTGGCGGGGGGCGGGAATCCCAGGAGGGCTGCGCCAAGAAGGATACATAGGGGTTGGCCTCTGAGGGTAAACCGTTGAGCTCAAATATGTTGAGGAGGTCGTAGAACTGGCCATGGGTGTCCCCGCACACTGTAATCTTCTCTGTCTGGAAGAAAAGAGGCCACCGGAGAGGGAGGGGCCCAGAGAGACAAGTGGGGAGGGGGCAGAGGTCAGGGCAGACTGAGAGGATCCATGCAAGGGTGACAGGCAGGGGACACAGCAATGAAGCCGGGGGCAGAGCTGAGGAGGCCAGGAGAGAGGAACATGCAGGAGCAAAGAAACAAAGCAGGGAGTTGTGTCAGGGACACAAGCAAAGGGCAGACCGAGCCAGGCGCGCTTGTGGGTTCCTGTGCTTGGGGCCTCCCCACCCCCAGCCAGGGAGCCGCCAGCCCCACTTGGCCCACGACACGCACCTCTTTGAGCGTGGTCTCCACGAGCGTGCTCAGCTTGGACAGGACCTCTTTGACCTGCACCAGGATCTGGAAGGTAGGTAAGACTGTGAGAGGGGTGAGCCTGGACGCATGGGGAACCCTCAAGACTGAGGAGGCCAGGAGAAGGGCGGGAGGCCCTGAAGAATCGGTGCTGCTGGGCTGAGGTGGTCCCAAGGTTCTGCTCTGAGTGGGCAAAGTCAATATCATTTCAGGAGTAAACTGGTTGAAAACTTGAATTCTGGTTTCTTTTAAAGTCATCAATCAGCATGAGGGAATGTGAGGCCCAGTTCACATCATAGAAAACTTTATAAAGAACTGGCCTGGTTGGGCCTGGTGGCACATGCCTGCAATCCCAGCATTCAGGAGGCTGAGGCAGGAGACAAAAGAACTGGCCTAGACCCATCTAAAATTGCCTGTCACAGAAGTCCTTTCCAACAGGTGCCAGACTTTCTCTACTTGAACAGGTGTTCTGGGGAAAACTGAAACACCTGGGAATGGAGGTCGATTACTATCACTGGGACAGTGCTCTGTCTCTGCCAGTGTCTCCCAATTTTACACACACACCCTGTGGACCACAAGCATTTGTCGGTACCGTCACGTCTGCAGGGGGCACAACGTGTCCTCATCACCGTGGAAATACCTTTCTTTTTAGGAGCTATAGGTTATGATGTTTGCAGCTTATTTTCAAATAGTTCCAGGATAATAAAAAAAGAAAACAGTACACCAGCACACATGCAGGAACAAACCTAACAAGAGGCAAATGTAAGTGAAGCGTGTACAGATCTTAACGGTACTGTTCTTTCAACTTCTCTGCAGGCTGGACAGCTTTCAAAATAAAAATCTGGGGAGAAGAGTGTTAAAAAAAAGTAGGTGGTGTTCGCTTCCAGTTAGAATGTAGAAAATTAAAAGAGTATTGCTGAGTGCAAGCACAAGCCAAATAACCAACAATATTAAATTTAAAAAAGCAAACAACAGTCTGAGAGCCAGGATGCAAAGAAACTATGAACTAACTTGCGGACAGTGCAGAGCCAGCCTTTCCTTGGGGAGGAGGCGGCACCTGTCCCGGCCATGAGGGGAGGCCGCTGACTGCATGTGGTCCAGCGTGCACTTGTGGGGGCGGGTGAGAGGCCCAGGGTGTCCAGCCACAGCCTGCCTCTGCGCCTCGCGCGGACTCGCACGACCTTCACAGGAGTCGTGACAAAGCTGGGCACACAGAGACCCCAAGGCGTGAAAGTGGGGGCAGAACTGGAGACGAGAACTAAGCAACCTAAAAATCTGGCTGCAGGGCCAAACGGAAGAGCTCTCCGCACTTCCAGGAGCTGGGGCCACCATGCCCAGCTTTACCGGATTCATTTTACAGAATGAAATGTAGACTCCAAAAAATAAAGTGAATTAAAATCTTGAAATCAATTGCTGTAATTTTGTCCTCTGACAGAGCTGGAGGGAACTGGAAGGCTTAAGGAGGCAGCCTCGAAACCAGGGTCTCTCGGACCGTTTGGCACACACCTCCACCCATCCAGCGGCGAGTTCTGGGGAAGTCAACTTGCACGACGGGACACTGTGTCCCACTGATCATGTCACAGTGCTGAGCTACTCTACTCTGGAGACAACTGTGACCACTCAAGGCCTCCGCTGAGCATGCGTTTCCTCTCTGCCCTCAAAACTGTGCCAGCCACCTCCCCACTCACCCCGCCCCTCCCCGCGTCCTTTGGGCAGTTATCCTCCAGCTGGCCCGGGCCTCTGCGCCTGGGGAAGGACGCGCCTGCCACCCCCGAAACCACTGCAGCCCTCTCCTCCTGCTCTGCTCAGTGCTGGCGGGGTCCGGGAGCCCGGCTGTGAGTTACCTGGTAGGCACATTTCCGGTGCAGTTTCTTCTGTTCCTTGTACCACTGCATGAGCTCCTTCATGAAGGTGATTGTCACTCTGCCGTCCTCCAGCTTGGGCCCACTGTACTCATCCTCGATGGCTGTGTGTGAAGCAGAGAACGAATTAGTGGCCTTGGCCACCATGGGGTAAGAAGGGGGCCTGGTTTCCAGGGATGGGGGAGACCTGGCCTTAGACACAAAGATGAGGAGGGACACAGTGAGGGGCCCTGTGACACTGTGATGTGCACCGTGATGTGCCAGGATTCAAAGCTTTTCACATGCAGGTGAAAAGCTCTTCTTAGAGGGATGACAGCACCCCCATCACCCAGGGTACGAGCCCTTAAATCTACCCAATTCCCTGCCCATGCATCTGGAGTGTTGGCTTTTGGGGGCACGAGAGGGACTTGTGTCTGGTGATACAACTGCTGGCCTTTCTGAGTTTTAGGACTATTTGTGTGCTAATCCCCAAACCTAAATTGCCTAAGTGCGTATCTTGATGGCCAGTTCTAATGGCTGCTCCTGTGGGAGCTGCCTTTTTCAGAGTCCCCCCACGGCCCAACATTTTAAACTGTAAAACACCACCTAAGTGATTAATGTGCTAACTGATCAATAATCTTTCCTCAGATTTATAGCCCAAATGTGGTGACCCTCTCGTAACATCAGAATGTGAGCCTGGGTTTGGTGGTGCAGACCAGCTACTTGGGAGCCGAGGCAGGAGACTGCAAGTTCCAGGCCAGCCTGGGCAACGTAATGAGACACTGTTTCCACAGCAAAACAGAACAGTAGCAACTGCGCAGCATCCTTCCTCCTTCCTTACTCTTTAGGACAGCACATCAACAAGCACAAAGCACGCAAAAGCTGCACTGCAGAGTCTACAGCATTACAGGAGCGGCCCAGGGAGGCCAAGGGCGTCTGTGATGCTGCGGCCAGAAAAAAAAGAAAAAGATGCTCCGCCAAGACGCAGCCTCACCTGTGCCCCTGCCCCCTGCCCCTCTTCTCTCCCCATGTATGAGTGCCTTGGCACAGCTGAGTTTCACATGAGGGTGAAAAGCTCTTCTTGGAGGGATGACAGCACCCCCATCACCCAGGGTGTGAGCCCTTAAATCTACCCAATTCCCTGCCCATGCATCTGGAGAGTTGGCTTTTGGGGGCATGAGAGGGACTTGTGTCTGGTGACACAACAGCCAGCGATGTGCACCTCACTGCCCAAGTACCGAGGCCTCCACAGAAACCCAGAAGAGAGGGCTCAGCCAGCTGCCAGATGGCAGGGCAGGTGGACACTCCTGAGCTTGGACCCCCTTCCCTCGCACCCCTGTGTCCTCTGTAACGCTGTCCTTCACAGACTGGTGAACATTTTCCCTGAGCTCTGCAAGCCATCTAGCAAATTAACCAACCTCCTAGGAAGGTGGAATTTTTTTGTCTTTTTTGAGACAAGGTTTTCCTGTGCAGGTCAGGCTGGCCTTAAGCTCACTTTGTAGCCCAGGCTGCCCTCAAACTCATGGCAATCCTCCTGCCTCAGCCTCCCAAGTGCTGGGATTACATGCACCACCATGCCTGATAGAAGGTAGAAATTTTTAAGAGGTCATTCATTAAGAGTAAGTGAGTAAAACTTGGATGGGGTGAAAGTAAAAGGGAGAAGGGAAAGTTGTAATCTTCCTGGTTACTAAGAAACAGGACGAATAAGGTAGAAACTGGTGGGGTTAAAACCCAGGCCAAGGATGCTGGGCTGACGGGCGCTCCTGGCGCTGCAGGTACCAGGCAGGTCTGTCTCACCCCATCTGGAGAGGTTGCAACTGTCTGTGGCAATAGGCAGAGCGATACCGATGAGGACAGAAAAAGGGACCAGGGTCCTTTCGTTCAGCCCTGGGAGGGAACACAGCCTCACTGCACAGATGTGCGCAGCGGTCTAAGAGCAGCAGGGACAAGTTCCTGGGACTCCTCAATGTGCAGCCCCACACACTGGGATTCCCAGATGCACTGGGGAAGCCTGACATGGCTACAATTAGACCAAGAGAAGGGAACCGTGAGGGCGGAGCTCCGTGAGAGCTGGGGCGCTGGAGCGGCTTCAGGTAAGGGAATGTCGTCGGGGCTCAGAACATGACCCCCCCAAGGTTCAGTGCACGGGCGGGGGGTAAGCTTATTGAATTGACCCTGCTCGTGGGAACCACATGCACTGGCCAGGGAGGGCGCATCACCCCAAGGGGCTGAGTCCTCCCCTCTCCCGGACCTGCTCTCCCAGACGCTGCACTGACAGACTTGATTCTGAGCCTCCGCCCCCTAACACAGTCCCGCGGGCCACCAAGGCCCTTCTCTGTCGTTCCCACTGTCTCATCCCCCCAAGCCCTCCTTTCCTGTGCACTGTTTAAAAAAAAAAAAAAAATCAACCATTTGGCCCCTTGTGGACTACCAGATTCTCCTGTGAGGCTCCTGTGTGCCTGGGACTAACACGGCTTCCTTCTGTTCATCTGTCTGCTGTCAGCTCATCTCAGCAGACATGAACTTCAGAGCGGGCGGGAAAAGTGCCTTCATCCCTACAATGCTCTGTGGGATTGGACAGTACGTCTGCCTAGCAAACTCTTTCCCTACCTTGTAAAGCCCAAGCCTTTTGATTACGCCCCAATGGCAGCTACAGTTGGAAAAGTGAGAGCTAACAGGAATAAAAGTTTATAGGTGAGATGGTATTTTACACATATGTGTACTTACATTTTTTTTTTTAAACCTGGGAGCTTGTGCACACTAGGCTGAGCGAGCATGCAGCCCCAGCGGGTATATTTGAAGCCGTTTCCTGTGAAGTGACTGCACCTCTTCTACCCGACTCTAGGGTGGGACGGACACTATCTCACTGGGAGCCTCTCCTCCCTAGCAGGCAAACAGAAGGTGTGGGCATCCACCTTCTGGCAGAGCTAAATGGACATGCCGTGAGTGTGGAAATGCTCACATACAGAAGCCCATGGTGTGGCGGAGTGGACGCCGGCAGGGGTGCATTTTGGTGCAACAGTCCCAGCCGGGGCCTCAGCTGGCACTTGTGGGGCTGTGGGCCAGAGAATGTCCACTTGGGGACACTTGTCACCTTGCTGCAGGGTGGTGATTGAAGCTCCCTGTGAGTGAAGGGCACAAAATGATCTTGAAACCTGAGAAAACTGGGACGTCCTGGGTGAGGCAACGGGGGCATGCAGCACCCCGCAGTTCCATAGCAGAACCATGCCAGACCGCACAGGCCTGCCTGCTGGGCTCCCGCAACACTTGGACAGTGCCTTAGAACAGCTCTCAGCAGACCCAAAAGCCGCGTGCTGTGTATTTCCACAGCAAACAGACAGCATCCTGCTTAGAAGGGTGCTGCTCTGATCCAAAAACATAAACCAGGCCGGCAGGCTGAACTGCACAGAGGGCCTTGGGTACTTTTTGTTTGCTTTGTTTTTTGAGACAGGGTCTCACCATGTAGTTTCGGTTTGCCTTAAACTCACTACGTAGCCCAGGCTGGCCTCAAACTCGTGGTGATCCTCCTGCCTCTGCCACCCGAGTGATAGGACTGCAGGTGTGTGCCACCTCGCCCGGCTTGTGTTTAGGCTTTTACTGACTCATGGGCACTGTCACAGGAAGGCCACTCGGTTGGGCAGGAGGGCAATGGAAGCCAGGCCTCTTAGGGGGACACCCGTACGGAGCCCTTGGAAGCTTCAGGGATGTACTGCAGTAGGGTGTGCTGGTGCTATCCACACTCCTCCCCGGGTTCTGAAGGACACGAGCACATCCTCGTGTGCCTGCTTCAGGTGGCCACCTGGATCCATGAGTGAGTGCACAGGGAGTGGCCAAGGCAGCAGTGCACAGACGGGGAGCCTCAGCGTGCTCCTTCTGCCCCTTGGGCACAGAATGAACACACGCACTTAGGGCCTTAAACCTGCTGCTGGAATTCCCAAGGGCCTGATGCAGGCGAGCTGGGCTTTAACCCCTGACAGAGTTAACAGGGTCAGGGACTGCAGTGGCTACAGACTTCCCAGGCAAAGGCTCTGGACTACAAATGGGGCGAACAGGACTAGACAGTCCGTGACCCGGCCCTGCTTGCCTGGTAGAATTACAAAAAGCCAGAGTGTACTAGGAAAGCTAGAATGGAAGATGTGCAGACGTGGCCGGCCGGTACCTGCCACACTGAGGAATGCAACGCACGACCCATCACGGCCCACAACCGGCAGAGTCACAGTGTCACAGTCACAGCTATCACAGAGATGTCACTGGAAAGGGAAGGGCTGGCTGTCTAAAATGAAGACAGATAAGGGAAGAGGCCATGAAGGGCCAGGGGATGCCTGGCTAGATACTCCCCAACCTCCCACTGCATGCTGGGGTGACCATGGGGTGCTGGCCAGAAGAGGCACACACTAGTAAAATAATTATACTGTTTTCTTACTATTTTCTCTTCCCCTGTCACCCCTACACCCCAGTAGTGGTCACAGGATCAGGGCAGTAACTGCAAGTGCCAGAAGCTGGGATGATGATTCTGAGGTGACACACGAACTAGGGGTTTAAACCTGCTGCTGAATTCCCAGGGGCCTAATGCAGGTGGACTGGGCTTTAACTCACCAGGCAAAGTTAACAATGGACACCGTGATACTTCTCGGTGCTGAAAACGGCCATGAGCCCTGTACCCAGGCCACCTTTCCCTATCTGAATAGGAATGGATTGGGGGGAGGCACTTGCTGGACTATGAAAAAAGAAAGATTCCACGGTGTCCTTAATTTAATTATAAGGCTGGAGGTTGGAAGGGAGATGAGACTGAGAAGCTAATCAGCTAACAGCTGTGAGAGAAGCCAGTAAGACGGTTCGGTTCACGCTCCTGACGCCTGCTGAGCCTGCCGATCCTACCGTATGTACAAGGCGTGCAGCTCCCTGGGAAGAAGGAAAATGGGCACTACGCCCGACTCACTCATGCTCTCGATGTCAAGAGAGTCCACGACGGAGCGCTTGTGCTCATCGCCGGCGATGGCCCGCTCAAAGGCCTTCTGCTTCACAATTTTGTTGCACTCCTGATACTTCATTTTGGCATCTTTGTCATGAGGCTTCACCTTCACCACCTGGGGGAGGGAGGAAGCGGGGAGAGGGGAGAGGCGTCAGCATTCAGCATGTGGGGAGGCCTGCCTGGTGGGGGACTCGTAGGCTCAGTGGCCTGGCTCTGAAGACATAGAAGTCACCATCTAGGGCCATCGTGCCATAAGGGGGCAACCCTGGTGCATTTTATCTCTGAGCTTTGGGTTCTGCAACTCAAAATGGATCAGAGCTGCCACAAGGGGCAGCCCCAACTGCTCCCCACAGCCCCTTTTGTCGGCGGTCCTGCTGGTTCATGAAACCACACACAAGTGGCACAGGGCACACAGCTTTGCAATATGGCCAGTTTCCAGCAAGAGCAGCCTGCCCTCCTCTCTCTGCCTTCCATCCTGTTTCCTACAAGCCCTGATCCTCAGAGCTCAAAAGGAGGTAGCGCAAGATTCAAATTCTGGCCTTGCCACTTAGTTGCTGTGACTTTGGGCAAGAGAACTCACCCCTCTGAGCCTCACTGCAGCTGTCTGTGACCCTGGACCATCCTGTACTGCCCACCTGCATGACCTCACCAGAAGGAGCCCCCTAAGCTTCGTGCCAAGGGACAGGCATGAGTGCCAGGCTGGCCCTCATGGGGTCGGGCTCCCCTCCCCCCCGGGGGAGGCCTGGCAGATAAGTCAGACACTGAGCAAAGACACTGCCTACACCAGCAGGGCCAATGGCAGGGTGGCGAATTCCATGTACCCCCAGGCAGGTGTGTGGACCCAGTGCATGAGAAAAAGCTTGCAGTGGCAGGTAAGCGATGGGCTCTTCCCTGTCTGGGCAGGTGCAGGCTAGTGTGCCCACCAGCTGGCTCCACATGGGGTGAGGGTGGGGTGCCAGGCCAGGGAGTTTGGCAGCACCCAGTATCCCCTGGGCTCCTTCCCACAAGAGGGACTGTGTGTCCACACCCCAGGACGAAGTCCACAGCACGGCCCAGCCTGGCCCCTGAGGCCCCACCAACCCCCACTCTGTCTGCCTGGCACTACCAGGCTGACCACTCAGCCCCAGATGTGCCACTGCCAGGCCCTTGCCAGGCTGCCCCCTGCCCAGCCTCTTGCTTTCCTCATAAAGTGCTTTCCAGCTCCCTCCTCAGGTCTCAGCACTCCTGCCCCACTAACTTCCCACCGTACACCAAGGTGAGGTGCCCCTACCTAGGACATGGCCACCCATCACCTGCTGGGATTCCTGTGAGCCTCAGGAGAGGGACCTGCCTCCCCTAGGCCTGTTTCCTTGTCTGTAGGTAAAAGAGTAAGGACCCCACTGTGCAGGGCTGCTGTGCCAATGAAATGAGCTACTGTAACAGGAAGGTCGTCTCCATGCCGGGACCTGGGGAGTGCTGCGGGAAGCACTGGTTCTGACAAGCCTGTTCCTGTCACACAGCTGGACGTGGTGTCTGGGAGCTTATATGGGCTTGCAGGGTGAAGTGCAGTTCTAAAGGACCAGCTGGACGCTACTCTCAGAAACCAAAACCAAAGCCAGAGACCACAGGCAGGGTGGGGAGCATAAGCAAGAAGAGCACCCCAGACCTGGGTGGACCTACACAGCCACCAAGCACAGACAGGACAGGCCCAGTGGTATTTCTGAGATGGGGACCCAAGTAGAGGCAGGCTCACCTGAAAGGAGTATCCAGAAGGATGAGTGTGTGTACAGGGCTAACACGGCCCAGGGGAAAGGGAGATGCACCACTGAGGGTCAAGGGTTGGGCCTGAAGGGGGAGAGGAACAGACACAGCTGGCACCCCTGCCCTAGCCATGTCCTGGTGGCCATGGGCAGCCCTTCCTGCAGGGCACCCCCACATGGCTTCTGCAGACACTGGGAGGAGACAGTTACACCTTTGCTAAAGGCACTGCTATCACCTACTCTGTGCAGTAGGCCCTAGAAACCTCCCCCTTTTTGCGGATGAGGACATTGAAGCCCAAGAGCCACGGCCCTCAGAGCCACACAGCTGCTATCTGAGCTCAGCCGGCCATGGAGCTGGTGTCCTGACTATGACTCACAGTAAGAAATAGGTGTGACTTTCCATCACACTTGACACATCTCTACTCATGAAAGTAAAAAATATTTTTCACAAAACAATATATGCACACTTCCTCCTGTGAACCATTTTTTCTTTTTCACGTATCAGATGCTCAACTGACTTCGTAGCTCACTAACAGCTTCACTCACTAGGTGATTCTCAGCTCTTCCACCTCCCTGCTAGGTGACCCTGGAGGGGACGGGACACCCTGTCTGGGCCTAGGCTTCTTTCCTGCACAGCACATGGGATTCATTTCTGTCCGGTGCTCATGGCAGTCCTGAGCCCACCATGGGCACAAGGAAGAGGAAACCACAGCTGATCAAGGAGGGTCACCCAAGGGCCCAGGCTGCAGAGGGGCAGAGCCTCAGACTCATTCACTCAAGGTCAGACCTTGCTCTGCCTCCACAGCCAGTTCCTGATCCAAGGGCCAGGGCCTGGGCATGTCCTCGATGACACTCCAGCCTCTGGTGCAAGACGCCCTGGAGGACAGGAGGCAGAGTCTCTGGGCCCAGCCCTGAGCCCGACAAGTGGGGGCGAAGCAGGGTGACAGCCTGCAGGCATGCGGATGGCCTGCTGGTGGCAGCCAGCTGGGAGGTAACAATCTCAGGCCCATGTGGGTTCTCCAGTGCTGACTGTATGGGTGCTGGGTGTGGCCCTGCCTCATGTCAGCTCTGCACAGGGCTTTAGGCTCACCTGCCAGCCCTCCAAGGCATCCATGAGGCCTGGCCACTGCTCAGATGTGGGGTGTGCACAGCTGGCTAGAACTCACTCCTGTGGCCTCCTAGAGCTTGCAGGGAAGGGACTCACTCCTTACTCACGGGGTGGCAAGTACCACGCCCCACCTATCCTGGGCTCCTCTCAGCTTCTGCCCCTACCTGTCTCCTCTGGCGCCTCTTTCTGGAACCTGGCCCACTACCCTCTGGGTTACTCATTACTGAGCCCTCCGGCCCCAGTGACCTTTACTCACACCACTTCATCAACACCCTGCAGCTGGGCAGGATGTGGCCACTCTGACTCCACTTTCCAGACTGGGACAAGAGAGCAGCACAGCCAAGGAATGGCTCAGGCCCCAGCTCACAGGGACTCTGCTGTGCGCCGCCTCCCCCGGCCTCCTGGGTGTCACCCCAGCCTCTCTCCACACTGTCCCATCTGGTAGTGTTCCTCACCCCGGGCTCCCTCCAGCTGCAGACATGGCTTCCCAGATGCCTCTGGGTCCCCCGCCACCGGACACAGGTGCAGTGGCGGAGGCCAGGGAGTGGAGGTGTGCTGCGCAGGGCAGGCAAGCAGCAATCGCTCCAGCGCCGACAGCTCCTGTTCTTAGGAAGCTGATGCTCGAAAGGCGGGGACACGATCAAGGGGCTTTGTCACTTACTGCTGGACAAATGACTTCATGGCCCAGGCCTCAGGCCCCTCCCTGTTCCCCTCCCACAGCTGCACAGTGATTTAGTCAGTGGTTGGCGCAGGGGCGCAGGACACACTGCGCAAAGGTGCGTGCACTGGCAGGTCCCACTGCCCTCAGGACGTCACTACTGCTCAGTCCACCCCCAAACTAAGCTCCACCGAAAGGGCCGTGGAGCTCTGGCTCATGGTCAGTAAGAGCAGCGGTGATGATCATAAAGGTAATTATTACAGGTAACGGACTACGTCCCAGCGCTGCTCTAGGCATCTGAAAAGCAGAAACGTGTCTGTTCCCCGCAGCAGCCCACTGGGGAGGCCCCAGCTTCTCCTTGGCTCACAGACATGGAAACCAAACACGGCAAGGAGTGGTGACTCGTCCACAGTCAGGGAGCCTGCGGGGGCCGAGCTAGGGAGGGGACCCCGCAGCCCGCTCCAGGCCAGGGGCCTGTGGGCCTCTGCTGGATGACTGAGTGGCGAGGGAATAGGGGCCACCTCCCTGCTTCCTCTGCCCCCGTCCACCTGGCTCGGGGGCCGGGAGCTGGCCCATTCCCCAAGGCCCGGCTCACCGTCTCGTAGTCACGCAGGGCGGCCCGGAACTTGCCCAGTGCCATGTTGCTGGCGGCCCGGCGGTAATAGCCCTTGATGTACTTCTTGTCGATCTCGATGGCCCGAGTGGCGTCGGCCAGTGCGTAGCCGTAGCACTCGGTGCGCAGGTAGGCCAGGCTTCGATTGCCGTAGTAGATGGCATTGCTGGGATTCAGCTCGATGGCCTGGCTGTAGAATTTGATGGCGTTCTCGTAGTCCTTGGCTGTGGAGGAAGAGGTAGCCTTAGACCTGCCCTGGGCAGGAACTGGCAGAATGTCCTTGTTAACGCATGAGGAAACTGAGGTCCACAGTGGGGCTCTGAAATGTGTCCCCAGCCTATCTGCTCTTCCAGGGCCAACTGCCCCACCCTAGCTCTAGCCTGGTCCCCTCAGGCCACAAGCAACTGCACATTCAGTTCTGCCCACCCAGTACCCCAGCTGGGCATTATTTATTTCTTCCACGACTCCAGGAGAGCTCCCTCCCCTCCCCACCCCCAGAAGGGAATCTCAGCAAGTGCCAGGACAGTGATCTGAAACAGGCCAACTGGGTGTGCCTGAGCGCTCCGGCTGTCCAGCTCCCCCGCAGAGAGAGAGGGCTATGCAGGAGAGGACACAGAGAGGGTAAACCACCACACAGGCCTCCGGACTGGAGGGACAGCGTCCCCACAGAAGGCCCAGCGTGGACCAGGGAAAGGCAGCAGGGAGGCTGATGGGGCAGATTCCCTAGGCCCTGGCAACCATGGCGAGGCCGGGATGTTGATGTTCTGCATGTGGAGTGACAGGGTGTGACATCTAGCCAAGGGCAAAAGGTCAGACTCTATTTGAAACGAGCCACAGCTGCGCCCTGCTTTACATCCTGACCTGTGGAATCCTCATGTCTGCACAGCTTAAGTGCCATCTGGTGTGCACCTGACAAACGAGCCACAGAGGTCCTGTTCAAGGTCAAACGCCCAGCCTGTACCTGCAAGGCCAGGCTTGCCTCCTGCCCCCTCCACATGGGGGCACAGAGAACCCAGGCCTGGCTGGCCTCAGTTTTACCAGAACTGAGGCCTAAAGGTGCCATGTAGGGTTTTAGTACGTGAGTCAGTCACTAAAGCCTCACAGCGACCTGAGGACAGCTGCCTCAGCCCCCTCTCCAGATGAGGGGACTGAAGCTGAGCTAAGAGACTGCAGCTTTAGGTCACACAGCACGTGACAGGCAAGGATTCTAGGCCAGGCCAAGACCAAAAGGCACTCGCTCTTGGCTGCCCCACCCCGGTGTGCTCCAGGTGGACGCCTGGCACAGGCAGGCAGAGGGACACGGGTGGCGGCCTGGGCCTGACCCTTGGCTCTGCCGCTTACTAACTGTGTGCCCTTGGACACTTACACACTGTCTCTGGACTTGAGTCTTCTTCTATGGCACCTTGAGGCCTAAAATGGGAGTTCCCCGCCTGAATCCCCACTTCAGTCTTCTCTGGAGCACTTACTTAACAGCCGTGACCTTCCTGGTTTTTTCTCTGCCTATAATCGATCTCCCACATCTGAACCCACACCAAGCCCACCTGTCTTACTTTCTTGAGTTCCTGTCCTGTCTAAGGGGCACTGAGGCCCCGTCCTGCTCTCCCACCATTCATAGCTGAGTGGAGGAGGAAGATCTGTCCCCAGACAGACAGTGATGATCCACTGTTTAGGGCAGCTGGGTGTGGTGGCTCATACCTTTGATTTTAGCACTCAAGAGGCTGAGGCAGGAGAATCACCATGAATTCAAGGCCAGCCCAGGGTACACAGTGACTTTAAGGTCTGCCTGAACTGCATGGTGAGATCCTGTCTCAAAAACAAACACCAGAGTGTTTAGGGCTCAGGCAGCCCAGCGGGGATGCTGGAGCTTCCACCTGGAGCACAGGAGTGAGTCAGATGAAGACAATGAGAGGCAGAGGAAGAAGGAAAGGAGGAAGGCAGGGAGAGAAAGACAGGGACACAGACTGAAATTAAAGAAGGGATACGACCAGAGACAACAGGACAATCCTTCCTGGCCATCTTCCATGTGGCTCAAATGTCCCTCCTTTGGGAAGCCCTACTTGACCTCTCGTCTGGTCAGGTGTCCCTTCTGGCTGCCCCAGCCCAGCCAGTGCTGAGGGGAAGGTGGCACAGGGCGAGGCGCCTCCCATGAGGCTGGGCAGATCCCTAACACAGGACAACAAGCAAACAGGCTCCTCCCTCTGAACCTCAGTTTGTGCATCAGAAATCCCAAACTCACAATGGGCTCTGCTTCACTGGTGGCTGGGAGAGCTCCACGAGTGTGCACGGGGTAAGTGGCTGCAGACAATGAATGACTAAACAAAGGGAAGAAGGAAGGGAGAGAGGAAGGAAATGGGAGGGGTCACACTATACCCGCACGCTGTGGAGGGCCAGCCCTGCTCCTCCCGAGCTTCCCCAACACCTGCACGGTAACTCTCCAGGCAGCCCCCACTGCAGAGATGAGGAGACAGTGGAGACAGTGCAGCGAGGTCAAGACCTTGCCCAGACTTGAGCTTCTCCACCCACTGTAGACCAGGAAGACCCCTGGGAATTACGCACAACCCCCTCCCCCATTTTGCAGACAGGGGCACTGAGGCTCAGCAAAGGGGTAAGAGCCTCAGCCTGGGTCCTGGGTCTCCCAGTGTCCTCTCCCCCACCACTCCTCTTCAGCCCTCTTCTTCCCACAGAGAGCATGATTCTGAAGCCGCGAGGCGCGCATGTGGCAAGGAAGGGGATATCCGGGCGGCGCTTACACTCTGACCTTGGGTGAGCAGTTTCGCTTTTCTGAGCCTGCTCCCTCTATAAAACAAACAGGACTTCTCCTACCTACTTCCCACTGCCTCAGGGAGGATTAGCCCTGCGTGTACCTGGCCACCACTGGGGCTCAATTAAAGTGAGCTGCAATTATTCTTTTTATTGTTATTCCCACAACCCCGAGCCTGGAGCTCTGTGCCTGCCACTGCCTGCAAGAAGGCTGGACCAGGGGTTGTTCTCCAAGCCGCTCCGTGCCAGGCCTCTGGCTGCCTGCCCAGCCCGTGTGGCTCCTGAGAACACAGGTCCCAGGTCCTGGGAGGCAAGGGCCCTCCCCAGGACTTACCCATTCCCAGAATTCTCACCTAGCTTCAGCAGCAGCCCCAATTCCTGCTGTTTTTCTCAAGCCCCATGGAAGGGGACAGCTTCACCTTGAACCCTATCACCTAGCTGGAGACCTGGCCTTGTCTCCAACTCTTCCCGACCCTAGACCCTAAGCCCAGCATCTTCTTCATTCTGTCCCATTGGCCTCCTGAGCCTCTCTCACATCCATTACCCCACTTCCATCCCTGTGACCCCCCACCCCCCCACCCAGGGTCCTGCCCCAGACTCCTGTCCTCCCTCTGCAGAATCTTCCTAAAGCAAAAGCCTGACCCTATCTGTTTAGTGCCATCCAGGGCTTCCCAAAGCCTTCAGCTGAAAGCAGGGGAACTAAATATTCTGCTGCTCACAGCCTCCCCATAAACTCCCTCACCTCCTCCGTTCCAGGCCCCCCTCTTCCAGGTGCTGCTCACCTTTGGGCCCTTGTCACCAGGTTCTTTCTGGGTGGAGATCCCCCGCCCCTGGCTGCCACCGTCATTTCCTCAGCTTCTGCCCATCCAGCCGGGTCCAAGCCCCTATTACCTCTCACCTGTCCTCTGTTCTAGCCTCCTTCCCAAGACCAGTCCCTGCAGTCCTGCCTCTGTAGCCGGTCTCCATACACAGTCAGCAGCAGGGGATCCTTTCCCAAAGCTAACCAGACTGTGTGGCTCCCCAGCATCTTCAGACTGACACCCACATGCCCGGCCTGGGCTCTGACCTCTGGCTGACTCTCTTGCCCGTCCTACTTCCTTCCATGGCCCCCATCTGAGCAAACGTCCTCATACTCTGAATTGGTTCCTGCTCCCATTGAGAGCTCACTTTTCACCGGGCTTCTAGAGCTTCCCACCTTCCAACCTCCTTCTCCAGAGTTTTCCAGGTGTGAGTCTCTCCTCTCTCCGGCAGAATCAACTCTGCCCCTCTGCTCAAGCACACTTGAACACGTGGCCTCTTCCTCTGCACACTCCCCTTCAGAACCAGAACACTCACCATGGTCAGAATCTGTGGCCTTGCCTTCCTCACCTCACCTGTTTACCCCACAGTGCCCTCCTAGCTCTCACCCTGTCACCCCCCAGCAACAGCTCTTCTCCAAACCACCAACCGCAGCTACGGAGCCAATCCAACGGCCAGGACTTGCTGCTCCCTTTGGCAGCATCTGACCAGGGGAACCTGTTTCCGTTCTTCTAGAAGTGCTATCTTCTCTCCATTTTTGTGGCACCTTCTTCCCTTCCACTTCACTCACCACTACTCTTAGCATCCTCCTCTTGCATTCTAAATATGAGAATTCCTCAGGGTTCCATTCTAGATCTTCTGTAGACCCTATTCTTAGGTGACCTCATCCATTCCAGCCATAGGTTGATCAAGTCCAAATTTTTCCCCAGTCTAGACCTATGCAATGTCTCTTTTGGACAGGTAAGACAGGTGAGACCCTGCATGATCTGGCCCCCATCCTCACATTATCTTGAGTCAGTCTCCTCCCTGAACTTATTAAAGCTCAGGCCATGAGGGCCTCCTTTCACTCCTCACCCCAGGGCCTTTGCACATGCTGCTCCACCTACTTAGAACACTTCCTCCCCAATTCTCTGAATTTCCGTTTAAATGCCTCCTTCTCCACAAGACATTCTCTACAGCAGTTCCTCACCTTTTTTCTCTACTTCACCACTTTGTTGGTTTTCTTTCAACTTAAGCAATTTATTTATTTGCATACTTGCTCAACGTGACTCTGCTGCTAAATTACAAGCTGTCTAAGGGCAGGGCCACATGTGTCTCATTCACTGCTTCCCAAATGTTCCTTCATGCCCCTTTTCTTCGGCTCACCCCAAGTCTCCTACTTCCTTGACCCCTCCCAACCTAATGAGCTAGCCCCTAATCCCACAGTTTCCTTCCCTATGCGGCTGCTTTCCCGCTTGGTGGTACCCAACAACCTGGATCTCTCCGCTTGGTAGCACCAGCGCTCCTGTCAGTCCTGGGTAGCGCCCTCTTCAGGTCTCACCACATTTCTCCTAAGATACCGCTCACATTCTGGTCCCCCTCCCGCTCCACGTTTGGTAGCTCCCGCCTCAGTCTCCCCACTTAGTAGCCCCCGCTCCGGAAGCCACTTCTAGGCATTACCCCTCCTCCCAGAACCCCCCGTGTCGACCCTTGGTAGCGCCATCCCGGGCCTCCTCACGCCCGGTCACTTGGTACTGCCTGCCCCGCGCCCCGGCTGCCGCTCCGCGTTGCCATGGTTCCGCGCGGCACCCCCCGGCCTTAGCCGCTGTCCACCCTCTTTCGCCCCGTCCGGGCCGGGCGCACCTTTGAAGTAGTCGTTGGCCTGTGTCTTGAGCTCTTCTGCCCGTTTCAGGGCGCCATTAGCCGGAGACTCGTCCCGGGGGTGCTCAGCACACTCAGTCCGCTCACCCTCCGCCATCGCCATGCCGCAAAGCGACCCCCACCCTGGCAACGGCCGCCAGCGGCACCCGGCTGAACCGTCGCGAAGGAGCGCCGAGTGACCGCCGCCGCTGCCGCACAAGTGTCGTAAAGCGCGGGCCCCGAAAGCGTCCTTTAAGCGCCTGCGCAAAGGCCCTTGTCTCGATAGAGCGCGGGGAGGACAAGGTGACCAGAGGGTCTCCAGGCAGCGCCTCTTATAAGAACGAGCCAATAAGGAAAGAGAAGGGGGCGCGCGGGGAAAAAAGGCTCGGCGTGGCTTCTGATTCCAGAGTTACCATGTTCCGAGGCCGCAAAAGTTTCTTGGGTCTTAAAGACCCCGCAGTGTCTCAGGTTGGTACCGGGTGGGTTGCAGACGCCACTGGCGGGTGGGGCTGCTGTGCAGGGCCGCGCCGTGCCCAGGGGAGAGTGCAGAGCCCGAGCTCCCGCCGCATTGCCAGTTTCCTGTGTGACCTTGGGTGAATCCCTACCCGTCCAGCTCCTCAGTTACCCCTCTGAAAAATGGGTGGTTTCTCAAGCAAAGTAAACTTCCCACCTTTCACGTTAGAGTTTCTGTTATTAACTGAAGGCACCCAGGATCCTGAGGTCCCGAGTAGGACTCGAGTGTGTTGCACCATCTTCGTTCCGCTCTCAGAATTCAGCTTCCCAGGCCCTGCTCGCTCTTCAGAAGGATTCTCCTGTTTGCCTCCTGCATTTTCTGTTGCTGGGTTCGCAGCCTCAGGTCCCTGTGCCGCTTATCTTCGGCCTCCCTCCAGTTTACCCTTCCTATGGCAGCTAGGGAAGCTTCTAAAGCTCTGTAAGACTGGCTCGGCGGACCCTCTGGCTTTCCGTGGTTCCCTAGCACCCTTATGATCCAAACTGCTCAGGACCTCAGAGACCCTGAATTCAAATCTCTCTCTCTCTCTCTCTCTCTCTCTCTCTCTCTCACACACACACACACACACACACACACACGCACGGTTTGTTCCTCCCTTCCCACCAGCTTCTCCAAGACCTGGGCCTCTGCTCAGGCCGAGCTGTAGCACAAAGTCTTAAAACTCTGCTCAGAGTCCCTTCTTGGAAGCAGTCTATCCCACCCCAAACCTCTTACCCAA
>PVLD010019904.1:0-35158 GCA_004027595.1 Dinomys branickii
CTAGAATATCTTTTAGTGCTTTTTCCAATGCTGGTTTGGCACTCATGAATTTCTTCAGTTGTTCTTTGTCGTGGAAATATTTTATTTCTCCATTGAATTTGAGGGATAATTTTGCAGGGTACATCAGTCTGGGTTGGAAGTTGTTTTGTCTTAGAATCTGTAGTATCTCACTCCAAGCTCTTCTTGCTTTCATGGTTTCTGTTGAGAAATCTGCTGTGATTCTTATGGGCTTTCCTTTATAGGTGATCTGTTTCATTTCTCTGGCAGCTTTTAATATTGTGTTCTTTTGCTGGATATCTGGGATCTTGATTATTATATGCCTGTGTGTGTTTTTGTTTGGATTATGGATCATTGGGGTTCTATATGCCTCGCTTAACTGAACTTCAGTATCTTTTACCTTGTTTGGGAAATTTTCTGCTATTATTTAATCAAATATTCCTTTTATATCGTTTGTGAGATCTCCTGCTGTTTCACACACTCCTATAATTCACTGAAAGCATGAAAAACCATTTAAATGAAACTGAAAAAGGAATTTCAGAACTTGAAGACAGCATGGCAGCTTATGAGCGTGAAAGGAAGAATCTCATGATATCATCAAAGACACAAGAAAAGTCAATCCAACAGCTGCAAGATGAGGCAAAACGTAACAATATTCGAATTATAGGAGTGTGTGAATCAAATGGGTTTTATAAGTGACTTTTTTATCTCATTGACCATAAATTGTTTTGACTGAATTTTTATAGCATTCTTGTAATTAAAATATCTTTGTTTCTGAGTAACTACAGAGAATCTTTCCTAAAAGTGATCAATGTTTTTATACCTATAGATGGGTCATGGATGTAAATCTTTTTTTTCTTTTAATTCCCCGTGTAACTTGCTGGAATCTATGGAGAAAACATTCAGTTTTTAAAAGATTTCCTCTTTTGTACCTCCCTCTATTGTTTTCTCCTTCTAGAATAACTAATAGTCAAGGACTGGACTGTTTTGTCTTTTGGAGGGATGAGGTTGAATTCTTGAAACAGGCTTTTATCTTTGTTTTCTAGTTAAGTTTTGTTGTGTCTAGTTTTTGTTTTTTCCCCCGCTTGCTAGTACAGTTTTAACTTGTACTGTTGTTGTTGTTTCAAGATAATATTTTTGGACTGTGTTGGCTTTTTGGTGTCCACAGTTTTACAGAGGCTATGTATTATCTCGTGAACGCAAAGCAGGACTTAAAATTGTTTTTCTGTCTTCCCAAGAATCTGTCCCAGAAGGAGGTGCAGCCCTGAGTGTGTCTTGTGGTGTAGGCTTTTCTGTCTCATTTCTGTTTGCTCATCTTTAGAAAGACTCTGTCTTAGTCTTGGGAGTCTAGGGATGCTCTTGAACTCAGCTACAGGTTCATTCTAATTTGTCAAATGCAGTACACCACGGTGGTGAGGGAGCTGTTACCGCAGGAAAAGACAAGGACTGACTGTATAACAAAAGCAGGGAAGAAGCAGAGCTAGCAAGACTGGTGGCCGAGACATTTATACTGTTCTGCAAAACTTTTGGATGTGAGTACCATAAATCCAATCTGGAGCCTCATAGCAGCTTCTTGCATCTATGCTCGAGGGGACCCCAAAGGCGAGCTCTGAAAGGCCAGGCTGTTTGTTCCCAGCAGAAAAAAATAGCAGAGGCCTGTGGTCTGTTTGACCCCATGCTGAATTTTTATATTCTGTCATCAGCTGGCATGAGAAGGTGTGTTTTAAGCCAGGAGACATGTAGCGGTGCATCTCAGGGGCCTGGGGAAGCCCGGGGAAGTGTCACTCAGAATCCAGGCAACCCGTGTGGGACGCTCACCTTCTGGCTTAGAGCTCTCTGCGTGACATGGCTTAGGTGCATGAAAGTCCTGTGCTAGAAGTGGTAAAGTTCTTGTGATTTTGTTTGGTGTTAGCTTATTAATTGTAGTCTCATTTTTGTTATTTTCTGGTCAGTACATAAAAATACATAGCAAGCAATGCAAAGGCAGTTTGAGAGGAGTCACTTCGTTTACTGTATATTTACTCTTTTTTTTTTTTTTTGAGGCAGAGTCTCACACTGTAGTCCAGGCTGAACTTGAACTCACTATGTAGCCCAGGTTGACCTTGAACTCATGGTGATCCTCCTGCCTCAGCCTCCCAAGTGCTGGGATTACAGGTGTGTGCCACCACACCTGGCTTTAGGTGGATTTTTAAAAGAAGAAAAGGTTTTGCATTTACATAGCAGTTGTATATTTTGGAAAGTGAACTTTAAACATTTTTATGTCTTTTTCTAAATTTTTATAAACTGGAAAGTTGTAAAAAAAAATACAGGTTCTATTTATTTTCCTATCCAAGATCTTCCTTTTTTTACAGTATGTTTTTAGTCTTAGGTAAAATGTAATTTAATAGTAATCTTCCTAAGACATCAACTTAGTGCTATGAACAAAACAGAAAAGCTCTTTCTTAAGAAATTGTTTGTTCCAAAGGTTTTTTTCTTCCCCTTTCTCAATAAAATGGTTTTGTTTTAAATTATTGAACTAATACTCGTTCATTATAAAGAATATAATAATAAGTAAAATTATAAAGGATAAAGATCATTTGACATTTCATTTCTGAAATAACTTCCATTAGTTTTCTGGTGACAATCATTTTCCTTTTAGAAATTTGATTTTGCATGTGTGCGTGCACACACACACTGTGCTTTCTATACACGGGATCACATGGGAAGCTGTTATTCTATCTTGGACATTTCCACATATTCCCTTTTTCCATTCCTCCCCTTTCAGTCCTTCCGGTAACTCTTATGGATAAGAGTGGATTATAAAGCATCAGCATCCCCTTGGGAATTCACTACAGGTACATATTATTTAGGCCTCACCCCAGACCTACAGGTCCAACACTTGGTATCTGAGAAAACTTCCCAATGATTCTGAAGTTTGCTGGTTTGAGAACCACTGACTTGGTATAAATATTTCCATACTTTTCCATGCTCATGTGGTGACACATTCATCCACATATATATGGATAAAGCTCTAAAAAATGATTTTAAAAACTTGGATCATATTATCTGGGTTTCTGTGTGTTTTACAACTCAGCACTCTTTTAAACTCCTCCAAGTCATCGGGTGTAGCTTTACGTTATTCTCTTTAATGAATAGGTCTGGATCAAGCTACTTCCCTGTTGATCTTTGTTTTGGTTCTTGGCAACAGGAACAGTCACAGCCTGGTCATTTGCCCTTATGTCCTCTCGACACTTCGCCTCTATGGGACAGATTCTCAGAGTGGGATTGCTGGGGGAAGGGTATACCTATTTCAAATGGATTGTTTTGCAAATGAGATATAATAGTTCCCATTTTATTTATGACTTTCAGAGATGTTTAATGTGTAGGGTTCTTTTTTGGTTTTAATTATGAAGTAGGGGGGGTGATCTTATTTTCATTTTTCCCCTTTTTTTTTTTTTTTTTTGCCTTGGCACTATATTTCTGCCGCCTCTCAAATTCTGGCCAGTATGAGCATCTGATCTCTGGAGGGTTTTGAACACATGCAGAGGGTGCATCTGTGAGCCCCATGTTTGGATTCTTGCTCTCTGCGGCCCTTCCAGTGCAACAGACATGTGAATTGGGGCATCAGACTGAAGAGAATCTTTCTTTCTCAGGAGGCTGCAGATGGTGTTACTGTGGGGCGGTGGGGTTTTTGTTTCAGTAGCTTATTGACAGCTGAATCTAAGCTGTTTCCCTATTCTCTCAGCTTTTTCTGTTTGTTATTCTTTTATTCTGAGTCCTGGTGCCCTGCTGTGTTTGGTCCTAAGGATGTTTGCTGCTGCTAGGCTCACTTTGCGCGGTAACTGACAGTGTGAGCTGAGATTTAGAGACCAGTTGTACTTAAGTTGCTGAAGTGAACCCTTCACCCTCAGCCTCCCGTGTTTCCTGGGTCTTGGTGTAGGTACTTGGCTGAGCTTGTGCCCCTGGGTCCCAGCCTTCGAAGGAGGGCCTGAGGACAGGTCCCAAGGTGGTCTGAGGGGACTTGAGTCCCAAGGCCATTTCCTAGCCCAGGGCAGCGGCTTCCTACTGAGGCAGTAAGTGACCTGGTGCCTTTGTTCTGTGTTTGCCTGACAGATGCCTTCTTCCAGACTCCCACAGAGCTCCACTGACCTCTGGTTCCTGCTGAAGGAAATCCTGTCCCTGCAGCCTGCCCTTTTTCTGTGGCTCTCCATCTGTGGCTGCCTCTTTTGACCATTAGATCAGAGTCTTTGTCTATGAAGGTGCCTTGGAGATCTTGCATGGCCACCCTCACTTTGCCAATGCAGAAATTAAGTCTCCAGGAGTGATTTTCTTGACTGAGTTCACTTAGCTGGTTTGGCATTATTTTCAAATGTTGTATTGGAACTATATCTATACTTTTTTTTGAATTGGAAAGTTTGTTTATAGTAGATCCCACAGTAAACCTGGAGTTTTTCCACCTTTGAATGATTAAAATGTGATTGATTAAAATGACTTCCGCCATTGGCTGGGTACTTAAGGGTGTCATTTTGGGTCTTGCTGCCCTGCAGTCTGCTTGAATTTCTAACACGAAGAATGGTGCCACTCCCTATACCCACCCCATGCAATATTGCTAGTGATTACATCTAGGCAAATCCTGACCTTCAAAAAGGTCATTTGCTCACCAAAGCCTGAGCCCAATAATTGGCGGTCATTTGCCCCATCCAGCTCCGCAGCTCAAGTTAGTAGAAAGTCCATTAGCTCAAAGATTAGACTGTATGCAAGAGGGTGTTTTTTAAAAGATATCACTACAGCGAATTCTGGCCCAGAGAGTAGAATCAGGAGAGCCTTCTGCCTGAAATCAACTTGTGGATCACATGTTTACTTTGTGTAAAAACTATTTTACCCAAATTCTATTAACATTAGTTTCTTGATTTAAAGACAGTAACATGCGTACCTCAGCGTGCATACCGCAGCGTGGGTACCTGGTTGCTGCCCTTGCTGCCTGTCACCATCTCTGAGGCACTTGCTTAAGCTCTGCCTGCTGCAGTGGGCTTTCTGTAGTGCTTCTTGTGTTCTGCTGACTTAAACTCCACCCCGCTCTGCTCTCTCTGCTTGGCCATGCTTTTATCTCTTTGCCTCCTTGCTTGTTTGCTTTCTGTGGGGGCAAACAAATTCCAAAGCATCGTGTTCGAGCAAAGAGGACTGTGGGGACCATTTTCCCCTGCCTGGCTGGAGGCCACAAGAGGTCAGTTCCTGTAATGTCTTGAACTCTAGCTGCTGCAAGAGATTGCTTGATAGTGCTGGTGGGAGTGGAGGGGAAAACCACTTTTCACATTCAAGTAAAAGCTTTGACTTAGAAACTTTTATAAATCCTCTGCTAGCTGCATCCTTGTTCACATCCCGAAGGGAACAGTGCTGTTTCTTCTCAGCACAGCGGCACTTTATGGCACTCCCTGTTCCTGTCACTGTGGGGGAGGGGGAGCAAAAGTCTTGGGAAAAGTCCAAAGGTAAAATACACAGCTGTAGGGAACTGTCCTCCGAATTAGCCCACCACCCAGCTTTGGAGGAATTTCTCTGTGGGTGCGGGTTTGAGGCTCTGTAGGGAAAGAAGTACCGAGGGTTCCTACAGTCTGGCGCCGCTCGCTTCCCATCTTGCACTGATGCCCCCCAAATCAGAGTGACGCGCAGCTTTGTATCTTTAATAAAGAAGTTGAAGTCATTGGCAGTTTTGATTTATTTGATTTTTAAAAATATATTGCCAGCAAAGCAAGGATGTTAGGCCTGATGGATGAGCTACTCACTTGGAGAAGCATCAGCAGAAGAAATAAGATGGGCTCCAGTGAGAATGTTTTATTTGCATTGTAGAAAGGCTGCTCTTCTCAGAGGTGTGGCGAGCTTAGCTGTGCGACCTGTAACAATTTCCCTCCCCCACAGGGTGCAGGTGTCCTGGATAAGCTGCCTTAGCTCTTACCTTCGTTTTTCTTTCCAGAATTTCACACAGCCTGGCTTTACCCTGTTAAGAAAGGCATTGAGTTTTTCTTCTTTGATCTCTGATGTCTTTCAATAAGGAGTAAGAAACAATGCCCAGGCCATTCTCTTCCCAGTGCATTTGGGAGCTGAGGATGTGACACACGCAGATGATGGTAGAGAATGGGGTGTGTGTGTGTGTGTGTGTGTGTGTGTGTGTGTGTGCGCGCGCGTGCACGCGCAAACGCACCAGTCTTTGGGTAGAGTGATCTAGGATCCCCTGGAGAGCATGGTAACGTAGTGCTCAGAAAGCACCAAGTTGCTGAAAGTGGAAATTTACTCATGTTTGAGGCCCTGCAGACCAGTGTGGCCAATGTACTGCGAGGTGGAGGAAGATGGGTCAGAGGCAGAAGGGGCGAGGTCCTGGGCTGGAGGACTGGTTGCCCAGGTAATGGGTAAGCAGTCACTGGGTGGCAGCCCTGGGCGGGGGAAGTGAGTGGTGATGTCATCTGCACTGAAAAAGTGCATCTTTGTTGGGAGGCAGAGGCAGGAAGATGGTAAGTTCAAGCCCTTGCTTGTGGAGTTTCTGACCCCTGCTGACTCCTTTCCAGTGATTTCTGTCTGTTGCACTTGGCTCCCCTGTGGTGTGGGTCTCCACACCCTTCTTTTAGGCCACTGACCTATCAATGTTCTCCCCACCACAGCTCCTCCTTGGGGGCTCAGCCCACGCCTTCAGCCCTGACCTCTGCGTCCTTCTCCTCAGCCTCCCGCGGCTTCTTTGCTGTAACCGCTCATTACCTAGCCTTGACTTCAGATCCAGATGGTTGTGCCTTAAAACGTTTTTGTCCAAAGCAGGCTCTTTCCTATCTTGCTGGGCTCCGTTACCCTCCTCTGCTCTCCCAGGCATCTCACGTGAAGCCTGAGCTTCCCGTCTTTGTCCTCGTAACCGGTCAGTCATCAGGGCCCTTGGATGCTCATGGCTGTCCTGTCCCTCTGCCATGACCCAAATTTACCTTTGGATTTTTGCCTTTAGCCCTTCATTGCTGCCGTTTTCTTATGTGTGGTGAGCACTTTATTCCTCCCCGCAAGTGTCTGCTCTTGCCTTGCACTCTTTTTTCACTGTACAGCCGCACACCTTCTCTGTTCTGATCAGACCATCTTCTCTCCTCCCAGGAGAGCCGTCTTCACCATCTTCCTCCCAGAAGTTTCCTCAAGTGGCCCCTGTCCAACCCTAGGAATGGCCTAAGTAGGAATGGGGTGTAAAGTTCCGCAGAGGCTCTGGCTCTGGGCAGATGTGCACTTGGTGCCTTGGTGCCAGTTTTCCGAGGCACGTGCCTACCTTAGGGGTTGCATTACCACGTTCAGGCTGCCCCCTTCCTCAGGAGGTGTAAGCAACAATCAGGATGTGTTGTTACCCCTGGACGCGTGGGATACAGTCAAAAAATGTATTGTCCCAAGCTTGGTGGCCCACGGTGCTGGGCATTTGGAAGGCAAGTCTAGTCCAAAGAGAGTGACAGCTTCTTGCTTTAAAGAAATAGAAAAAAATTAAAATACCATTAATACTAGCATTCATATTTGAGCAGGACAAATCATTGGAGCAAAATTGTTGCCTGGGTCCAATGAAGCAGCTTAAAAGTTACATTAAATGCACCTGTTATATGCAGATGCTGCATGGTGTGCCTTTCCGTGGCTTTAGCGCTTGGGGAAGTCCTGTGAGGTGGAGTTGTTCTTGATTGCCAGGTAAGGAGGCTGCCTGGTGGTGACCTTATCTGCCCGCATTTACTCTGGCCCAGGGCTGTGATAGCACAGAGCTGCATGAGGTCAGTCCTCCCAGCTGAATTGGGGTGCAGCTTGCATGTGAACCCCACACCTTCTGATTCTCAGTCTGGAGGGCTCTCCATTACAGCCCAGCCCGTCTGCATACAGATGGTTGCCCTTCATTACTTCGCATTGTATTGTAGCCTGCCAGTAAATGTTTGTTGATTGAATTTCCGAGTCATTGAAGGGAGGCAAGCCTGCTCTCTGACCCTACCAGAAGCCCAGGCAGTGACTTGACTGTGGCCATTATGGGAAGGGTCCAATAGACAAAACTACAAATTCTTTTAAGTTCTTGGCTATGTATGTGGAGTTGCAGAAACCCCTTGCACTGGGAGGCCCAGCCATACTCCCTGCCCTCAACACCTTCTCACTGCCATATTCTCTGGACCCCAGGTCATTTGCATGTACTGTTTTCCTCTACCTGGCACACATGCTCCCCCCCTTTTCTATAATCAAATTCTTACCACGTAGGTTTCAGCTCAGATGTCACACCCCTTTAGATGCTCCGCTTTATATTTTATATTTTGAGGGAGTTTTGCTATTTTGTCTAGGTCTTTCTCTTAAACTTATAAGCCACAACTCAATAGAGATTTTAAAAATTTTATTCACTGATTATCTGTGTGCTTGGTACATCCATATACTCAGTAAATATTTGTTGAATGAGTACATAGATCTAGTTTAGTTCCTTTTAGTACACAGTGGCTGAAGTTCAACATGGAGTACTCTGATTCGTTGTTGGTTTATTTCTGTACTGTGTGAGAGTTTCCCAGCAGATGTGTGACCATTACTGTACTGGAATAAGGCCAGCTATTTTACCATTTGTGCTGCAGGGATAAAGTCACAGGGGGAAATTAAGCAGGGCAGGCTACAGTTATACCAGTTAGTAGATTTGGGGGGTGGAGGAATGTGTCCCAGAATTTGAGACTTAAAGAAATTTTGCAGAAACTATATGCAATATAATTTTAAAAATGAGGAAGCTTTTTCAGGATAGATAATTCTCAGCTGAAAACTAAGATCTGGTAAAGTGGCAAGGAGAGAAAAGTTTATTTTTTAAAATAAGATTCTTGAAGGATTCCCTAATTCTGGGAAGATTTTTCTGGCAGCCATGGCACTTTAGCTCTTTTATTTATTGTTAACCATTCCTCTAACATGCTTTACTAGTACCCCCCCCCCTTACTCAAAGGTATTTAACATCCTTGAAAACAAATTGAGCCATGCTACCTTACCTGTTCTGAGCAGCATGTTTTACTAGGGCTTTGCATTGCTGCATAGTGGGTTTGGTGCCTGCATTCATTCGCTGGGCAGATTTTCCATGCCACGCACTCAGTAAGGCACAGAGGGGCGAATTCAGGAGGATTTTGTGAGGCTTAAAACATGTTCCAGTTAATCAGTTCTCTTTCAGAATGGGAATATAAAAGTATCACTACAAAATTGGAAGTATTTCTTTGTAGTGAGAAATTATAAAATTTCAAAGCCAGCAAATTCTATAAACACAAAAAGATTCCCAAATCACCTACTGCTCTAGGCCATGAAGATGCTCCTGGACATTCCAGGGCCCCAAGGGGAGCAGTGGGTCTGAGAGGGAAGCTCGGAGGACAACCCAACCCACTGCAGTTAAAACATAGGCCCCCTGTCGCCTCCCTGGGATAGCCCCAGTACTGAATAATTTTATTTAATTTTTGTGCAACATAATCCACCCAGAGCACTTTGATTAAATCCCAGCCTACAAGCCCATTTGCAGATGTCCCATGCTTCATCACTGTTTTCCTCTAAGGGCCACCTGGCAGCCACCCCAGACTTGTGCAAGTTAACAACCTCATCCCATTTTGCAGAACATTTCACTGTTGTTAAAAAACAAAATGACTGTGTGAACATACACTGAGTGTCATCCCAGGATTTGAATGAAGCCTTCCAAATAGGAGCCCCGAGGTTTCACTGGTGCGCTAAGGCTGGTAGGGGTGGATACAGAGGCCGCTCGGCCCAGGAGAAGGTCCTAGCCCAGAGGCAACAGATGTGATTGTGTGTGGTGACTATGAGGAGGCGAGGGGGGGTGTTGGACGGAGACCGTGGAGGACATTCCTGAGGCCACAGGGCTCAGGGAAGCTTTGTAGGGAGCCTGCATGGGGCTGGGTTCAGGAAGATGAGTAGAATTAGCCAGGGGTCAGCAGGAGAAGAATGCTCCAGGGAGCGTGCTCAGGGATTTGGAGGGGGGATGAGAGGCAGGGACACAGGCTGCCTGAGCGGGAACAGGGCGAGCTTCACACTTCTGTGGGGGGGAAGCTGGCACCGGAGCCTGGGCTCTTGACTGTACCTTGCTGCACCACGTGTGATGTGCCATGCATTCTTCGAGTTATTAAATTTAAGTTTGCTGACTTTTTTCCTCCTAAGCATGAAGAACAAGCACAGTGACCTTTTCTGACAAATGATGAAATCGTTATGGGCAGAATAAGCAGGCTGATTTACCCCGGAGAATGAGAGCAAGCTGACACGCTGACTTACGAACAGTTGCAGGTGTAGGCTGTGTCAAAGACTACGGTTATCGTCTTTAAGTTCCTCAAGGCCTTAGAATGAAAAAGGCGGGGTTGTGAGCTGCAGCATGGGCAAGAGATCTGCATTTGTGGGTGAGCTGGGTGTGGGAGGGGCTGAGCCGAGGGGGAGTGGATGGCAGGGGCTTTGAAAATCTGGGTCGTTAAAACTGAACCCGTTGAAGCATCCGACATAATCATTTATTGTTTAAAGTCTGGCAGTTGTTATTGACAGTGACTTTCTAGGGAGCAGAAGCATAGCTTCTTGCATTCTCTTGAGAACAGATAACAAAAACCCTATAGAACAAAATGAAGTGATTACTGAAGTATTCATTTTCAGCAGAGATTTCTGGCAGATAATTTAATCAAGTTGCATCATGAAACCATTAATCCATTTAAATGTACTTGGTCACTTATAAATTAGATTTAAGAAAATCTGTGGCTCAGGCCTGAACCATAGATTTTGTGATGTGAATGCACCAGAACATGTTGTGTGAAAGAAGCATCCATCAGAAACTGAAAACACTTTGCATGAATTGGAATATGAAACTATCCTGAGGGCCGGGGGAGCCAGCAGCAATTGAATGACTTTTTCTGAGTGATAAGAGGTCAAAATTAACTCTCATAAAAGCACAGCTGTCTATTTTATTTTGAATTGTAACTTTATAGTTCTTTAAACATTTACTGTATAATTTATTAAAAAATAAAAGTGTTTTAGGAAAGCTACTTATAACATCATATTTTTGAAAGTTCTTTTTTATTTAAAAGAATAAAAAATAAAAAAGCATTAAAATGATACAGAATTTCAAAACAAGATAATAGGAAATCAACAATAGTTGTCATATTGCATCTTATCCTCAAAGTAGTTGCTCAGATTACCAGATATAGGCATGCAAAATTGATAAAAACATTAAGCATTAAGTGTTCCTTTCAATAAACCAGTACAAGTTAGTAGTATAATTATCTTAGCTATCTTATGTGTGTATATATATATATATATTAATATATATATTATATTTTCTTCCTTTCTTTCCTTCTTTTCTCCTTCCCCTCATCCCTGTTATTCTTTCCTTTTGAGCAGTTTCTTTCCCTTTTACTGTATCTTTATCTATCATAACTTTTGGATCTATTTCCTCTTTCAGTTTCTGTTTTTTGTTTGTTTGTTTTTTTTTGCAGTACTGGGGATTGAACTCAGGGCCTTGCTCTTGCCAAACAGGCACTTATTCCGCTGAGCTATATCCCCAGCCCCTACTCTTTCAGTTTCTTACACTAGGGAGACAATACGATGTTTACATATGCAGGTCTCATTTATTTCACTTATGAGTATGATCTCTGGTTGCATCCATTTACCTATAAAAGCCTCGAGTTTATCTTTCTTTGTAGCTGAATAATACTCTACTATATAAAAATACATCTTTTTTATCCATTCCTCAGTTGATGGGCATTTGGGTTGCTTCCACTATTTAACTATTACAAATTGTGATGGGACCTGTAATTCTAGTTTTTTGAGGAACCTCCACATGGATTTCCACAATGGTTGTACCAATCTACACTCCCAGCAACACTGGGGAAGGGTTCATTTTTTCCTATAGCCTCACCAGCATTTTTGTAACTACAATAATTTTGTATCAGGAAAGTGTCTTCTTAAATAAAACTGGGATTGAACATGTGATAAATGGTGACCAACCTATGAAATTATATGCTTAAGTTCAGGTTTTTATATACTAGCTTTGTTTGAGTGTCTTGTACATTTTTGTGTGTTCCTAAGTTTTAACAAGGTGTTTGTACATAGGTGTTGGAAGATTAAACATTTCTCTAAAATAGATGATATTATGCCAAAATGCTTGACTGAATGCAGTAGGAAGTCTTCCCAGGCCAAGAGGAAGGAAAATAGGCCACAGCCTCAGGGCAGGCTCTGAGGTCACACATGACAAGTTGTCAGAGCAGTCTCTTTTGGTAGCTGCCATTGTTTTCAGTGCAAGTTGGAATGTTCTTTAAATTACATGGAGTTATTTATTAAAAAGTAGGAGTTCAGAATAACGTTTAAAGCCTTTGTGGTGGTAGACAATTTCCAGTATGTTCAATTTCTATCAATGAGTTGATAAACTACGGTACATTTATGTGCCCCCTCCCTCACCACCTTCCATAATCCTGACAATTCTGTTTGTATAATCTTGTTACTTTGAGACTGCTATATACATAGAAACAAAAAACTTGTGATCTTTTGAGATTGAATACCATCAAGAGATAGCCAATTTGTTGCATGTATCAATTCTTCAGTCTTTTTTGATGATGAGTAATATTCCATGGTGTGTAAGTGTACAGTTTTTATAAGTATTTAACTATGTTAGGATGTTTGGGTTGCCTCCAGGTTTTGGCTGTTATAAATGAAGTTGCTGTGGACAATTGTGTATGAGACTTTGTTTAGATGCAGTTTTCACTTCTGTGATGTAGATATTTGCTGGGCTGGCTGATAAAGATGCATTTAATTTTAAATAAGCTTCCAAATGATTTTCCATTCCTTCTAGCAATATATGAGATATCCAGTTTCTATTCATCCTTGTGAACATTTGGCATGGTAACCATTTTTTAAAATCTATTTATATAGATGAATAATGATTTTTCATTGTGCCTCTGATATATTGTATGTAAAAAAAACTTATCATTTTAACCAATTCTGTGGCATTAAGTGTATTCATATAGCTGTGTTCACCATGGGCAGTCTCAGCAATCTCCCCTCTCCTCCAGCTGAAACTCTGTATCCCTTAAACACTAACTTTCCACTCCCATAGCTCCTGACCACTACCACTGTACTTTGTATTTCTATATACTTAACTTCTCTAAACACATCAGGCTACATATATCTGTTTGAGTCTCTCCTTTCAGTTTTTCTTGAATATACCTAGAAACAGAGTTGCTGGATCATATGGTAATTCTATGTTTAACTTCTTGAAGAGCTGCCAAATCATTTTCCATGGTATCTATACCGTTTTACTCTCACATTTCCCACGGCTATGCACAAGACCTCTATTTTTCCATGTTCTCACCAACACTTCTACTTTTGTTTTGTTTTGTTTTGGATAATAGCCATGTTAATGAGTACGATGTAGTCTGATACAGATCTTTTAGTAAAGATTTTAAGATGATTCTTTTAGCTATCTATTAAAGTAGAGATTTCTAATTAGGGTCCCTCAAACCTTTCAAATTGTAGTAAATCTTTACCTTGCCTTAGGGTAACACAAAAAAGTTAATTTATGCATCAATCTGAACTAGGCCTTCTTCACTACCTCAATATATAATGGTCTTAAATTTGAAATATGAAATTCACATGGTAAATTCAGGCAGGAAAGATTACTCTAACTCTACGTGGAAATGTGAGAGTCTAGGTAGCAAAATATATAAATATTTATATTTCTAAAAATGTTAAATCCAATTAGAGAGTCAGGGATTACAGGACGGGGAGCTTAGAAAGGTGATCTCTATTTTAAAGTCAGTTGGCACCCAGACAGCACAGCAGCGAGAGCTCACCAAGCCAGGGAATGCAACTCCGTTTTGTGGTTGAATTGGTGACAGTGGGTCAAATTACCTGAAAAGTGCTTAAGACAAAAAAGGTTTTTATAATGCCTTGCAAATCAAATCAAGATGTTCCTTTTTAGGGTTTAGGCTTCTCCGACCCTCACTGTCTTGGTTCTTTACTTTGATTGCTAGAAGGCAAGTCTTTACAAAGTATGGACAACAACAAAAACTGAAGAGAGTTGGCATTTCTGTGGGTGGGATGGTGCTCAGGGTGGTTCTCGGGCTCTGGGCCTGGCCAGACCTGGGACTCCTAGAAGGGGGAAGACATCGGACTCCTAGAAGACTCCTGGAAGGGGGAAGGCATACTTCTGTGGGTGGGATGGTGTGACATTTGCCTGCTACTTTCAAGACACCAGTGGAGGGGTTATGTTTATGGTCTCTTTTGCTTCTATTCTTTAATTCAATGACTTGAAAGTCTTTAAAAGTTCTATTCTTTTCCAAAATTGTGTGTGAGTTATGAGTAGTGCCTATTTACATACAGAAGTATATGCACGTCTATCAGCTTTTCTGTTAGTGGGACACAGTCCCTGACACAGCTTACTTGGCTCATGGTTGCAGGGGAGTCAGCCCACGGCTGGCCCCAAGGCAGGAAGACCAGGGCAGCGCAGAGTTGCTTAGTTTATGGTGGGTGGGAAGGAGAGCAGGGGAACAGTGCAAGAGAGGAATAGGTGAGGGACCATATAGAGTACCCAAGATCACACCTCCCTGAATGACCCAGACACACTCAGAAGTGTGTTTTACCAGTCCCTTAGGCAGTCCCCAAGCCAATCAAGTTGATGATCCGAACTGTCACATATACACTACTTTCATTTTCTGTGTCATACAGGTTTAAATGAGATTTTAAAAAATTTAATAAAAATGCCATAGAATGTGTGCATGTGAGTGTGTGGGACTGTGGGAAGGGGCCAGGGGAATGATATTTAGGGTGTTTCCTGGTGTGGCTAAGGTAGCTGGCTAGGGGATCTGTGCTTCTTGCCAGGTAGACTAACCAATGCTACTATGTTGGCCTCATGATGTTAAAGGCCATGAAGGCACTACTCAATAACAAGCGAGTCTTCCAGAAACACCCAGCGGATGTCACTTATTGCTAGAAGGGAACTGCTTCCGTCTCCTCCTCACACTCCCACTGAGTGTGTCTGTGTCATTCAGGGAGGTGTGACCTTGGGTACTATACACGGTCCCTCACCCATTCGCCTCTGTTCCCCTGCTCTCCTTTCCACCCACCATGAACTAAGCAACTTCGTACTGCCGCGGTCCTCCTGCATTGGGGCCAGCCAGCTGTGGGCTGACTCCCCTGCAACTGTGAGCCAAGTAAGTTGTGTGTGTCGGGGACTGTGTCCCCATGACAGAAAAGCTGACTGATGTACATATGCTTCTATGTGTAGATAGGCACTACTTACAGAAAAGCCCAGATAGGCATTCAGGTGCAGATCCAGCAGTGCAGATTCAGGAAACCTGGCTGTGAGCTAGCCAAGTAGGAGGAAGAGGGGTTTTATGAATTGAAATATTGGATGCGAACCTAGCTTAGAAACTATAGGGTGCAACTTGGAACACAATGATGGTATGGCAATGAATTTCAAGTCCCAAGAGACAACCAACAGCCACAGAGGGTTACCAAGAAGTATTGCACCTTTGAGAACTAATGATGGGTTAGGAAAACACAAAAACAGCTACTCCTTAAGTCCTCAGGAGGACCACAGTTTCCCTCCTTGTACAGGTAGCTGTTAAGTCTCTTCAGCAGGAGGTTGTGATTGGCTTGCAAGCTAGCGAACACCCTAGTGTCATCACAGCTGGGCTGAGGTCCTGGACCAGCCTACCCTCCCCAGCCATGTGTGCATCAGCCTCTAGGGTCTACACTGTGCCTTGTGGATGTTTCACAGAGGTGGGATAGAGGGGACAAGAGATTGACATGCATAATTTGGAGAGGGTAGGCAGAAAACTTCATAGGTGTTCTGAAGGATTTACTATTTTAGGAATTGAGGTTTTTCAGCATTTCAGAATTAAGATGATTTTATTTATGGCTTGTGAGCTCTTTTCTGTAGGTGACAATTAATCCCATGAATTGTGTTGCCTTCATTCAATGTTTATAATAGAGGTAGAGACAGCAGCCCCGCTAATGGATATGTTCCCAGAGAAACTGAAATCAGTGTGTTTAAGAGGTGTTGGTACTGCCATGTTTGTGTTAGCACTGTTCACAATCACCTGATAGGGAAGAAACGTAAGTGTCCATCATATATATATATATTATATCTATATTATATCTAATACGTATTATATCTATATTATATATATATAATACTTAAATACTATTTAGTCTTAAAAATAGAAAATATTGTCATTTGTGTCCCACAGATGAAGCCAGAGAATATTGTGCTAAGTGATAAACCAGGTATAGAGAGAGACTGGTACCAAGGTTACTCACTTAAGTGTGGTATCTAGAAACGCTGAACTCATAGAAGTAGAGAACAGAATGGTGGTGATCAGAGGCTGGGAAGGGCTGGAGAAAACATGGATAGGGACATGTAGATCAGGAGGAATGAAGTTCCAGGTAGAGAGGAGGAACAAGTCCTGGTGTTCGGTGTACAGGAAGATGACTACAGTAATAGTGATATATGGCATATTGCAAAATAGCTAGCAGAAAGGATTTTAAATGTTCTCATTACAAAGGAATGATCAATATCTGAAGTGATAAATATGCTAATTAGACAAAAACATCACACCGTACCCCATAAATACATATAATTATTATTTGCTCATTAAAAATAAAACATAAAAAATGAATGAGAAAGCAGGTGGGGGGTCTTTTGTCTGTTGAAACCCATGAGTACAGGTAGGTGGACATAAGTGACCACAGCAAACAAACATCAAGCCAGCCTTACACAAACCAAAGATCTGCTATCCTTTCTTGCTTTGCATTCACAGCTCTCCTCCCTTTGCTTTGGCTCTGCTGATGACCTTCTTCATTCAGCCTCTGCGCCCACCTTCTCTGTTGCCACTTACCGACTTTGCTCTGCTTGATGTCTCTCTAGATTTTTCTTAACTATGTGACATTCAATGTGAGCATCGGGTGCTCCATGAACGTTTGTTGACTGAGCCCATACTAAGTAGTATGACAGACTCCTCTTTCCCAATTTTTCTGTAGATAAAACCACTTGGTGGCCATGTATCTGCCAGGTGAAACCCACTCTCCAGACCTGGAGTGGGGGAGAAGAGGGAGAGGGAGAGGGAGGGGGAAGGGAGAGGGAGGGAGAGAGAGAGAAAGTGTGTGTGTGTGTGTGTGTGTGTGTGTGTGAAAGAAGATCCAACCATCTGGTTTTTCCTATGAATTTCAGGGAATGGGAAGCTAAGTAGGGAGCAGAGCAGCCCCCCGAAGGAGACCTAGTTTTATAGTCTTGCTAAGGGGCCAGGGAGAAGCCAGTGTTAGGCTGGAGTTTCCAAGGACTGTGATTTCATGGAACCTCCAAGTGTTTGAAGGATAAGTTTTTGTAGATCATGTCATAAAACTATTGACCTCTAATGGTGGGAATGACCTTGGCAGGGAACAAATGGGCTTATTAATGCGTGGCTGGTGGGTGAGTTCAAACCAGTGCCACCCAGTGACTGCCTGTCCCCTGTCTGCATAGAGCAGGTTTCAGGAGTGCAGAATGTGTGCTGTTTTGGGACTGCCGCTGTATCATGGTGATCCACTTGGCTTAACACGGGGGAAATAAAGTGTTGGCTTCAGGAGGCCTGCGCAGGGGGTTCTGCAGCCATACAAGCTCAGAATAGAGCTGATCCAGGGAAGGTCTGAACATTTCCCTCCCTGGGTCTTGCAGAAAAATGCTCCTTGGCCAGAGGGACAGAAACAGCCAGAAAGGAAGCCAAGGAGAGCCAGTTTGTTGTCCTTAGTGTCTGCGGTATTCAAACAAAGGCCATTAAAATAAACTGCCCAACAAACAAAACAACATAGCCATGATTTTGACTTTTCCATGCCAAAGTTAAATGACCTCTGGGAAAATGCAAATCATTTTTCAAGAGGTTCTGTTAACGTCCATCTGTGACAATTTGCTTTCTCTCTTGAGTGTGAGCTCTAGCAGGGCAGAGGACTGGCTCTGTTCTCACGTCACATGCCTGGGACAGTCTCAGGAACATTTATTTGATGGAAATAAGTGGCATTTAGCTTTCCATTTACAAATCTCAGCTTCTAAGGAAGGTCTAGGGTAACTGAGATATTGGAAAAGACAGTCTCAGCCCGTGTCCTAGACAAGTCACCGGAAGAGGTGACCCAGAGGCAAGCGGGGTGCTCCCGGAGGGTGGACAGCTTCCTTGGTGGCTGCTCTACTTCCACCCTCCCCTTTTCCTCTCCCCCCCATGCATGCTCCTGCCTGGGCATCTGTGGTGGATTGCTAGCTCATGGTCACCTGGTAACCCCCAGCTAAATTTACTGAACCAGCATGGTGCTGGCTGTGGGAGGCCCACCTGAAGATGATTGCTGGCATCATGAGAGGCAGAACTGGAGAAGAAGGGAAGCTGTAGGCTCTCTTGGAGGAGCTCGTCACGCTGCCTTTCCTGATGAACTTGGCTGTTCTCACTGAAGGAGGAGCTCAAGATCTTGTGACTGAGGATGGCTGCCGCTCATTTTAGGGGAGCTTTGGTACTCACTTTGAGCATCACTTTCTGGTTCTGGAGCAGAAGATGGTGCACTGCTCAGTCTCTTGGAGACTTGTTACATTGGCTTTCCTGATGGGAACTTGGCTGTCCTCATCATCAGAGGAGCTCGAAGCCTCACTGTTGCTGAGGATGGCTGTGGTACTTTTTGGGAGAGCTCTGGTTCTTGTTTTGAGCGTCACTTCCTGGCTCCAGTGCACACCCCTCAGCCTGCTAGTGCACAGATCTTTCATCCCTCTGGCACAGACTGTCCAGCTTCCACCACTGACCTTTGGGCCTTCCTAGTGCAGTTCTGTGAAACAGAACTGCATGAGACATTGTCATGGGCTCTACGCCTGCAGCTGGATTCAGGGAGGTATTGTTATAGACTGTAGGTCTTCAGCTAGACTCATGCAGGACATTATTGTGGGATTCAGACCCTCAGCTGGATTCCTGATCTTTAGTGTATGGACAGATTTCCTGTACTTTTTTGGTATATGATTCTTTGGGTGGCGATTATAAATAATCTTATAAAATAAATGTCCTGTATTATATTGTTCTCCCTGCAAAGCCCCAAACCATGACAGCATCAGTACATATGATTGTCTGAGGGTGGGAGTGAGTTACCTGTGACTGGAACCCTTCCTCTGAGGGGCTGCTGGGCAAGGAAGGTGTGCAATCAGCAAGGACTTTGAAGCTGCACCTTGGGCTGCGGCTGGAAGCTGTGTCCTTGTGCTGCCTGCTTTCTGCAGAACCAGGAATTAGGGTCTCTGTTTGGTCACTTGAAACCCTCTGTTCCAGGAGATTCTGACCTCTCTGTGGAGCCCCAGTTGTCTCTTGGGAATTTGTGCCCCACCCCATGGTACAGCATCTCACACTCCACCTTACATAAGTAATTCAACAGAGCTGGACCTGGTAGGCAGTGTCCCTTGTAGGCAGGTCTGGCCCTTTCTGGCTGGTCTCATCTCTTAGCTACCTATTACAGGAGCAGTGAGGCAAACTCAGAAGTTTGGGATATTTGTAGAGGTGGTTTGGCTTTGTGGTTATTGTGCAGGAGGATGTGGGTAAAGTGTATAAGGAAACAGTGGCTGCTGATAAACAGGCAGTTGTGGTTGGGCCACCCAAGTTTTGGTGGAGATGTTGGTTCTGCCTCTGCCCAGGAAGTGGCATCCCTATGTCAGTACTAAAGTATGAGAAAGGCTGGCAGAGGGGGCTGGCTGAGGAGTTTCAAACAAGACTTACAAGAAATCTCTTAGAACTGAATCCAAACAGAAATTAGGGAATCCCAAATATGCAAATGTAAATTATTATTCTATGCAATTTTTGAATAAAGCCATATGCTCAATTTAATTACTATCCCTGACTAGTATACAGAGGGAAGACTCTCACAGATTTCCATCATCAAAAAAATTTTGCAAAGTTGCATTTTCTTTGTTTTTGAGGTAGAGGCCTTACTATGTTGTGCAGGCCTGTATCAAACTCTGGCCTCAAGTGATCGTCCTGCCTCATCCTCCCTGGTGGTTAGGACTGCAGGCATGTTCCACACCTGGCCTTATAAAGTTTTTTTTAACATAAATAATTTTTTTATTGTGTCTAAAGAATGACTCTCCATTAACTAAAGACATTCATTAATTCTACACCAATCAAGCAAAATACAAACACACACAAAATAGAACAGAATTCTAGTTCCTTCTAGAGTGAAAAGGTAGGAATAGCCCTGGAAATCAGAGCTGAGAAGTAAAGCTCTCCTGGCTGGTATGGCTGATATATTCCAGCCCAGCACTACAAAATCCACCCTAGTGTGCACTCTTGGTTGTACAGGTTTTTTCAAGTTGGATTTTTAGTTTAACTATGAGCAAAGTTGCGAACACTGAGCAGATTTTTTTCGAACTTTGCTGTTTGTATAGCAGGAAGTTTGAGCTTGGAGCTGTTCGACACCCAAGGTATTATTGTACTCAGATGTACTCAGTCCCTCTCCTAGGACCTCTTGGTGGCCCTGTCTTGCTTTCTACATAATTTTCTTAAGCATTCTTTATTTTCATTGTTTTTCTGCCCTCCTGCATTCTTCCTCTGCCTACTGGCCTGATATTGAAGATTGAGGGCTCGATGGTAAATCCCAGATGACATGGTTTTCTTGCTGGTACAACTTATCTTTTCCTCCTGGGACAGGTGAGTGGTTGTTGATTGAGGACAGAGAATGATAAGGTAAGAAAGATCAGAGAAAGATAAAGGTTTCTCCAGGTCTGTTGACTTTAGTTCTGAACAAACTTGGTAGAGTTATTAGAGATGTAGTCCTGAGACATCCATGAATATAACCATTCAGAAATCTGCAGAGGGGAAAATGTGATGGCAAGTTTTAGAGTGAGGTGGATGTGTCAACCAAGAATTGACCACTCTGAATTGTGTTGTAGGAGAGACTTCTGGAACTTGAAGATACTTTCAGCATTTTGCATGGCAAGTTACATATTTTCATTCTCATTTTGAAGAGAGCACGATGGATACCGAAGGGGGCCTCCTCTTGTATTTGCCATTACTTATGCCTTACTGGAGGCAGGGAGGGACAAAAATATAAGATGGTAAATGGACATCTTTAAGTAAAGAAATTATTAGTTCATTAGTTCATCCTCAGGAACAATGAGAAGAAAGAGGCTGCATGCATCTTGGATTTTAGTTCTCAGCAGCAAGGGTGAGATGGGAGACCAAGATTAAGCTGGTCTGGGATTCTGCATCAGCTGTAATGTAGGGAATTTACTCAGCTTCCGTGCACTTCAGGTTCCTCCAGCAGGGAGCGAGGGTAGTAACAGTTGTTGGCCACATAAAGTGCACAGGTCAGTGACTGACACCCAGTTATTGTTATCATCATGTCTGGGACCAGATAGGGAAGTGACCCTAGGTCACCCTATAAGAAAAGGAAATGTATAATTAAGATCAGATAAACCAGTTTCTAGGTTTGGGGCTTAAGGTGCAGTGAGGTGGGGCACAGCACTGCGCCTGCTCTGCTGGGACCGCCCCCTGCCTCTAGGATTTTGGTAAACAGCTGAAGGTATAAAGGAAAGTGACTGGAGTGAATCAGTGTCCAACCCAAAGGGGCACTGAGCGGGAATGCTGGGTGTTGGAATGTGTCCACTGGGGACTTTTCTATCTTCAAAATAGAATGCCCAGGAAAGCTCAGGGTTGAGGGAGCCAGGCAGTATAAATGAAAATCTCTGAAAGCATCAGCTTGCTCTACCATCACTGTGATGATAGCTGTATCAACAGAACACTGGGCCTTGTGTCCATGCATCTCTATGTGTGTGATTTCGTATCTATATATGGAGTCATCATTATCCAGATCAAGACATAAAATTAATTCTTCTAACATCTTACGGGTTCTTCGGGTCCATCTCCACCATTCTTCTCCCCAAGTTAAACTCTGTTTAGACTTCCATCAAAGAGGTTAATTTCATACAGTAGAGATTTGAAATGAATGTTGTTCTTCCTAGCTTGTTAGTTTTGAGAAAGTGCAAGTTCATCAAGACCCCACAATACATAGCTTATACAGAAAAGGAATGAAGGGAGATCTCAGTCTATGATTACTGCCAACAAATCTGCTGTCATTCTCCATTCAAAGTGAATGCTCGTTGATGAGATTTGTTCATTTTTATCACGCAGGTAAAACGATTTGCCTCTTGCAATAGAAGTCTGCCTTAGAAAATAAAGTACATAAATGGATGGCTGGAGGCCAGGCTGGGATCAGAGGGGTGACAGGAGGCCTGGTCTTGGGGACCATGTGGCAGTGTCCCCATCCCAGATAGATCTGGCTCCAGCAGTGCTGTCACTGCTGAACAGTGCTGCTAACCCTCTGTACTGGTGCTACTCTTGTGAATGACCTTAAGGTCTCCAGGTCTTGTGTCACTCACTTCAAGGCCTGTGAAGGGACACAAGGAGCTGGGCCTACCCTGTATGACTGCTGGTGGCCAGGAGAGGAAGTGCCCACTTCCGTGTGATTAGGGAGGGTCTCTCGTGCCCCCAAGATGCACAGAGAGTGTGATTCCCTCAAAATGGCAAGGAGGTTTGGATGGCATTCAGGTAAAAAAGAAACAGAAACAAACATTCCCAAAGGCAAATGCCCACCACATGAACAGGATTCCTTTTAGTGATGGTTACATTATTTTTGTTATTTGATGATCTCTTAAAGCTATCATTTCCACGTATATTAGTCATAGGTCTTAGCTCATGCAAAGCACCATTATGTGTCAAGTAGCAGGTTCCAAGTACTGTTACAATAAGCTGTTTTCCCACATAGGGAGCTGTTTAGGGAGATCTTAGCAAGCATCTCTTCAGTGTTGGGCTGTGAGTTTCCACATACAACTATTTAGGTGTCCTTCCTATGAGTCCATTTCAGGAAAATATGTGAGCATTGCAAAGGCATCTTACTTGTCCTGCAACTGAGAGGTGAAGCACCAGCAATTCCTGCCTCGTTATCAGCTGCGGGTCCAGGAGGTGCTGAAATAAAGCTCAAGGACTGCCACCTAATCTTTTTTTATTTAAGCTACAGGCTTACTTTGAAATGAAGACTGATCTGAATTCATTCACTTGTCCTTAAGAAGTTATAACTTAGCCAAGGGAGACAGATTTTTTTCTTTAACTGATAAGCTATAATGTACCAGCCACCTTTACTTCCTAAATTAATCCTAAGCATTCATTTATTTCATGAATTAATCCTAAGCATTTATTTCCTAAATGAATCCTAACCATTCATTTCCTGAATGAATCTTAACCGTTTATTTCCTAAATGGTTCTAAACATTAATTTGTTTCTTAAATGTATGCACTGAGAACCATTATTTCTGTGTTTGAATTGGCAGGTTTACCTAGTGCTCCCATCAGTATGAGTACCATTGTCCTGATACCAAAGGGGGTTTCAGCCCCTTCCATCCCCTGAGCACCACACCTGCAGGTGCTCCTGTCCCTTATATAAAATCGTGTCATACTGGGTATAAACTATGAGAATTGGCGGTTATTTTACTATTGTTGTTAAGGGCCACGTTGCAGCTGAGTGAAGAGTCTATAGTAGAAGGTTAACTTTCACCCTGTAAGCTGTGTGTATATCACTGCACAATCTAACCTCTCATCATATCTTACAGAGTGCTGTTTCTCCCTCTCCCAATGTATTATCAAAAGTCCCTATCAGACCTAAGTATTTTATTCTGATCCCCTTGATCACTAACATTAGCTAATTATTACATATTCATTAATTGTATTCAGAAGCTCTGTTTCAAGTATTGTCAAGGGCCCTGGACCCTGGCAAACAAAACCTTACTCGGTTTTCAGACAATACCTGGCTATCCTTAAAACCGAGATGGATGGACCATGATGACCTGATGAAATCATCAGAACCACCTTCAGCATCCCTGCAGCCTGATGAAAGTGTTCCTAGCATGATGTTGCCCGAGCCCCTCCTTCTGTTAAAGTCAAATATAAAACTCCCAGCCTTCCATGCCGCCGACAGCGTGGTTCTCTCTTGGACTCGCCCACTGCTCTCTCAGTGCATCTGTGAACTCTTCTGTATTTCTTCATTGTTGGTGACTTCTTATTACCATCTGGGGCACTGCCCTCTCACATCCTTCTGTGTGTTTTAAATCAATTCTAGATTACTTTTAATGTATAATACAATGTCAATGTCCGGTAAATAGTGGTCATTCTGTAGTATTGCTTCAGAAATAATGATGAGGAAAGGAGATATCTGTGTGTTTAGCACACACTCAGCTTTTTCCCCCTGCATATTTTCCAACTGCAGTCAGTTGAATTCCTAGATGCAGGACCTGCGGATCTGGAGAGCTGCTGGTGCTGTAAAGCGAGTGTCTGACTTGAGACACTGTGTTCTTTTTCAATGCATATTTGTTGTTTGCAGCAAGAGTGTGCCACTGTGCTCTAAATCTTAGCAGCCTGGGCTTCGCTGGTGTTGTTGTTTTGACTTAAGCAAATCCGGGTGAAGATAATGCTCATTGCTTCCATGATAGTTGTCCTACTGGGAGCAGTCGCCTGCCCAACCTGGTTTGCTGAACTGTGGCACCAGGGCATCCTTGGGTGGATGTGCAGACACCTGGGCTCCGGCCGGCTGTGTTTGGCTTTTCTGTTGACTTTGTTATGGAAACACCTCTCCTCTCCTGCCTGCCCCCTCCAGCCCCCAGCAGATTTTCAAGGACAATAGTTAGACATTTTAGGAGTATACGATTTCACCATAGTCACATCAGTATTCTCAGATGAAGGTCATTTGAAGCACTCCTGGGGTTTTAGATAAAGCATTTGTTTTCACTAAATGAATTTGTCTTAGAAATAATTAATGAAAATAAATAGTAAGGAAATGTTTGTGACTCTTATAGAAATTATATAAAATTCACATTTAGGATGTAAGTCTCATGGTTAAAAGATGCTCTACGATTCCTGTGCTCAAAATTTCTGCTTATTTCTCATGATAGAAAGGACAGCACTCGGGCTGGAGATGTAGCTCAGTCATGGAGCATTTGCCTAGCATGTGAAAGGCCCCAGGTACAATTCCCAGCTTCAGAAAAGGAAAACAAACAAACAAGACTTTGATGTCCTTAGGAGTGACCTAGCTATGTCCATACTAGCATAAAGTTCATTCCTTAGTTTTTATTTGAGTAGTTGATAAAGTTAGAGCATTTATGGAAGCAGGGGATCCAGAATGAATTAAAGAGTTCTGAGTAGAACCCAGCCAAATGAGTGCTCAGGCTTGCTGACCAACATGTAATTCCATAGCCATAGTTGGTAGCGATAGCTTTGTAAATGCAGCCCTGTCACCACAGCAACAAAGCGGTTTATTTAGTGTTTGGTTTGTTCCCTTCGTAAACCAGTTGGAGGCCTATTTTGCCCTTCTTCCTACCCACCTTCTTATCATGACTGACTTCCTCCAGATCTGCTCATTCAGTTGTTTGTGCTGGGTGGGTTGTTAAACTCCTTTATTTCACCTCGTCTTTGTCCTCTTCACATTGTGCCTGATGTCCCCACCGTCTTTCCTGTAGTGACACCCTCTAGTCCTTTCTGGGGAATCTCTCCTTTATTGACACAGTATTTGGGAAAGGTAGACTGATGACATAACTTAGGTTGTGTGCATAATTATTATTATTGGTATAATAATACTACCAATGTAATAATGTCGAGCATGGCTGTGGTTTTATTTATTATTGCATGTTTGTTCATTCATTGTGCCTTTCAGTTATTCAGTAAAAATTTATTGAATACCAACTATATGTCAGATATTGTCCTAGGTGTTGGAATATGGAAGAGTGCTTATGGTTTTCTGGGCGTGAGAGGCAGAAGAAAGAGAAACCATAATTGCAGGGATAAGCTCATGAAAGTCTCATGGAGAAGCTTATTGTCAAATCAGTCAGAACAGCAAAGATCTATTGCTGTCAGATCTATTGCTGTTAGACTGAAAATAGTATTCATGATAAGGAGTTTGTTTGCTGTATAGTAGGTAGCAGGATTATAGGTCCTCTCCAGTAACCCTCAGATAGGAAGAACTGTAGTCCACAGGGCAGGCAAAACTATCACGAGTCCACCTTAATCTATGTAGCCTCATGCAGTGACCTAAACTATTCCTCTAGGCTTTGCATACTCATTTATTTAGATAAAATACCCAGTCTGTCCAATATTTGACTTTGATCCTGTATTTCTTTCCAGGAGGCTTTCTGTGTGTATGGAGAGTATGGGGAAGGGGTGGAGCTCGGAGACTACCTGCTTCACGTCAATCCTCGTGGGCCGCTCCATGCTAGGTGGCGGCTCGCACCTGTCTTTGCCTCTTCCCTCTGTGCTGGGGCCTGGTCATAATGCTGAACACAGCCTGGCAAGCACCCTTCCCCTCAGCGGTGGGGTCTGCTACCTCGTAATTCACCACAATCCATTCCTCGGGGAGCACGGGGCTTTTTGGTCACTTCTGTACCGCAGCAGAGTGGAAACTGGCCAGGCAGAACTGGACGCGGTCCTTCCCTCCACTGGGCTGCGTCGCATCACTGCATTTCCTATGCTCCGATCACCTCAGGGCTGATGCAGGAGCAGCTTCCCCAGTCACAGTGGCCAAGTGCTGCCCATGCCCGAGCACCCGCAATTGCCTGACAACCTTCTGTCTCTGTGGCAGACCTCAGAGAATGGCAGTCAGGACTCAGGTGCTTTCCCTCCTGCCTCTCCTCATGGCTGCCTGACTCCAGAAGGCACGGAGATGGGCTTTGCTCCCTGCAGTCTCCTTCCCCTGCCCTAAGGCAGTGCCCAGGCTGTTCTCGAGAAAGTCTGCCTTTCCAGCTCATTGTCTGGCTATAAAAACACATTTCAGGTGTCAGAAGCTGACCCTTGTCCCTTCTCTTCCCTCTGACAGTGCTAAAATACCCTTTCACCTCACTCAAAGCCCTAAGACCCCTAACTAAGGCAGATGGATGCTTCAGGCTGACAAAGAAAAGATCCTATCCCAGATAGAGAGAAAGAAAAACAAGATGCAGATCACTGCTTTTCAAACTTACTATAGAAAGTGTTAATAACTGAAAAAAGACTCCTTCTGTGCAAGTTTAGAAATACATGCATCACACTGATTTTAGGGACCTATGTGCTCTGTATAAATATTTCCAAGGTGAATGTCTGCCTTTCCACATAAGCGTGTATTCTTAGAGACAAAGCCATCAGGTTTGCCCCTGCAGTGGAAACCTCATTGTCAAGCAAGGCAGAGCATACTTTCAGATAGGAACAGGGGTTACACGCAGATTAGATTCCTGACCAAGTAGTGGGTATGATTCGCAGCTCAGCATCACTGAAGGAAAGCTACAGAGCACCAAGCAGCAGGGAAAGTGCAGGCTGAAGAGTGAGCAGGCACATCGTCCTGTTATTAAGCTGCCTGTCAGAACTTCTGTTGCATAATAGGCAAGTGGTTAAAATAAAAATTATTTGTTGTACGATACAAATAATTTAATGTAAATTAAGGTGCTTTGAATGGCAGTAGCCTTAAGAAATTTTACCTCTAAACAGTTAAAACAATATAGACATGCTATTTCACTTACATCGCTTTGGATTATAGAGCTCATTGAATAGTGATTGTATTTTATAGATAAGAAGAGTAGGTGGCTCCATGAACACATAAACCCCGGAAGCAGGATGTCTTTCCTTTTTAATGACTGAATGACAGATGCTTGGCAAGCTAAGGGACAGTTAAAATAGAGAAAGGAGGGAGAGAAAGTGTGTTGGAAGTCAGGGAAGAGGAGAATTTCAGGAAGGGAGTAGGCATCAAAGTAGCAGACAGAGAGAGGTGGGGGAGACTGCATCTGGCTCCTAAGACCTCAGTGATGGCTTTGGTCAGGGAGTCAGAGGACAGCTATCAGCCAAGGTGCGGTAATGTGGACAAGGGGACAGGGAGGGGGGATGAAGAGAAAGGGGACATTGAACAGGATGGTACAGCCTCACAAGGTGGTGCAGCGTGCCCAGGGCAGTTTGGGGAGTGATGTCCTCCTCTGGGACTTGAGAAAGGTGTGAAGGAAGCTCACAGGTTGGACCAGAGCACTGGACCCAACTCTTCCCACCTTGATTGTTATCATTCCTACTGACCAACTGTTTTGGACAAGTGCCATAGGGATGTGTACCTCAAAGTTGATACCACACGACAAGCCAAAAAAAAAAAAGACCCACAAAAAAGCCAAGCTGCTAGGTATGGCAGAATTGAAGGGACATAAACTATATCATTTTGCTGACTACGCTGGCATTTGAAGAGCCTTTGGGGAAACTCAAAAGGCCCACACCTGTTCCAAACAGCAGCATTATATGAAATGTGCTGATTCTTAGATTTCTTCATAGCAGCAGAGGTTCAAACCTGTTCTATTGATCATTAGTGTTAAGCAGAGATTAGAGCTTGTGTTGTTTTAATTCTCAGGTCTTTATTTTGTTATTCTGGAGAGTAGGAACGCGTGAATCTGGGCTTCTCTCCTTCCTCTTCCTCCCACTATTTTTCCTTTTTCCTCTTGGCCTTGATGGGCCAGGAGAGCTACTGAGATTGTCCTCCATGGTGTCTGAGGAAGGACGGAGGCGCTAGAGTAGGAGCTGTTCGTTTTGTAAAAACTCATTTTATTTTAACCCTTGCCTGTGTCCGTGGGGCCTCTGTGGTGTGAACTTCTGTGGCAGGGCTTTGTAGTCCACCTGTGGGCCCAAGATGTCCCTCTTCAGCATCTTGTTTTGTTATCTGTCTTTGTCACCCCTACCTGAGCCCTGATGTGGAGACTGGAAAGCTGGGAGAACCTCGAGAAGTCAATGAAAGGCATCACTCAGATCCTGAATGTGCCAGGGAAAACACATCTGTTCTCAGTGCCTGTGGTTTGGTCTGTTCATCCCTTTAGGTGTTCTTTCCTCCCAGAAACCACCTCTGCTTTGAGCACTGTTAGGACCTTTGTTTGACATGAGTCTGAATTTGGCTTGCCAGACTAGTTGCTGTTAATTTAGAATTGCCCTACTTAAAGGTTTTATTATTATTGTTTTGATTAGTGGTGTCTTTTGGTTTTGTGTTTTTTTCCATGCAGCTAACAACTGTTGGTCCTGTGGCCTTTGTCTGGGAACTCTGTAGGAATCCTGCTCCCACCTGTCTGTGGCTCCTCTGTCAGAGGTGCCCTTTGGTTAAGGCCTTAGCTGCTGTCCTCTTAGAGCTCCATGCTGTGCAGACTGGCAGTTCTGTGGAGCTCCCTGTGCTGACCTGGAAGTTCTCTGCAGGCTGAAGTATGCAGTCAGTGTCTAATGCTTATATCTGGGAGCCTGTCATTTTGGGTTTTTTGTTGCTGTTCACTACTGATTGAAAAATTGTGAAACAGTAGCACACACATGTCAGACACATGTGGCCTCAGAGTAGAAAAGCTTTCTTCTATGCCAAACTGGTTAGTAAACCAAACAAAAGACTTCATTTTGAATATATAGCTTTTCAGAAGAAAGGGAGAGAGCAAAAGAGGTCATAGTGTTGAACACCCACAATGAACCGTACAGTGTAACTGTATATTGGTCATTTTATAAATCTTGCACCAATTCACATGACTCACTCAGCATGCTAAGTGTGATTCTCCCCTCTCCAGGCTCAGAGATGTCATCAGTGGCATAGTGCAGTTACACGGGGGTCTCACGGACGCCCCGGACTGAGTGCTAGTGGTGTGGGTGGGCAGAATGGAGCAAAGTGGTTCGAGTCTCTTGAGCAGCGGTCAACTGAGTTTCCACACTGCCCCCTTTCTCTCCTTTCCTGCGTGGGTTTCAAGTCTACAGTGCCTAATCCAGGAACGCTCGCTTTGCTTTGAGCAGGACATGAAAGTAATAGGTGGAAGTTTTCTGGCTCCCATTTGTTTATTTTTTGCTGGACATTTGGTTACTGATTTAAACTTACAAGTCCTCCTCCTGATGCTGCTTTGAGCTCCAGAAAACCCTGTTCAGAAGTGGGCAGATAGATGATGTCGATTTTGTGGTAAAGCTTTATCAACTCAGAATTTCAGAGACAGTGAAGATGAAAAAGGTGTGTGTGTATTCAGATATATTAAAATGACTAATACTGCTATTTATTTGTATTTTATTTTATGTTATTTTTTTATTTGGTGGTACCGGGGATCAAACTCTGGACCTTGCATTTGCCAGGCAAGCGCTTATCCCACTGAGCTATAGCCCCAGCCCCCTATTATTTAGATTTTAGAGACAGGGCTTCACTATATAGTTCAGGCTGACCTAAAACTCACTATGTAGCACAGGCTGGCCTTAATCCTCCCAAGTGCCAGGTTTGCAAACACACACCACCATGCCATTTAAGGTTAATACAGTTTTAAAGTAGCCATGCTTTGGTGATTTTGCTTAATAAACAAATTAGGGTTTTTTTTTTTAAATGTAGACAGGGCTTAAAAAACCTTAAGGCCTTAAAAATAACATAATATATTTTTTTTAACTTTAAAGAGAATAATAAAAAAAGAACAACAGCAAAATACCAACAACATAAACAAAAACAAAACAAAGTAAAAATAAAAATGATATAGGATTTTAGAACAAAATGGTAAGAGTTAACAGTAGCTATTCTATTACATATTGTTATCTTCAATGAAGTTGCTCAGATTACCAGATATAAGAATGCAAGATTGATTGAAGCATTAAAGAGAATAAAAAAAAAATTAGAAATGATAGAGTTTCACTAGACAAGATGGTAGGAATTCATCAATTGTATATTGTTGTCTTCAAATTAGTTGTTCAGATTACTAGATATAGGCATGCAAAATTGGTCAAAAAGCCAAAAAAAATTAGGCATTAACTATTTCTTTCAGTAAACCATTAGATTTCAGCAGTACAATTATCCTAGCTATCTGTATGTATGTTCCCTTTCTTCTTCCTTTCTTTCTTTCTTCCTTTCTTTCTTTTTCTCCTTTCCCTCGTCCCAGTTGTTCCTTTCTTTGAGTAATTTCTTTCCTTTTTGTAATATCTATTGTATGTTTGGGGTTTTATTTACTCTTTCAGGTTCTTACACTAGGGAGACAATATGATGTTTACATATGTGAGTCCAATTTATTTCATTTACGAGTATGGTCTCTACTTACATCCATTTACCTATAAAAGCCTCGAGTTTATATTTTTTATAGTGAGTAGTACTCCATTGTATAGAAATACCACATCTTAATTAGCCTGCAGATTCTCCTTCAAGAACGTTGGTTTGCTAGTCAGCCTTTCTTTACACAGTCTGAAGACATACTTGGTCTACATCCCACCTTAGAAAGTGTGACACTCTGGTCTAACAATGACTATAGTTTTCAGTAAGGCTCCATTAAGCTTATTTGTATGCTTTTCTAAATAAAGGAAAAGAGCAAAGAACAAAACCAAAACCAGTTTTCCCCTGAAGCGTAAGAGGAAGTCCCTGTCCCCAGGCCCATTCAGGAGGCTGAGCTGTGGGAACCTCCTTCCTCACCTCTCAGGCAGACTATCCTGGGGTGGCAGAGGTGGAGAGGGCATTGTAAGCCCTACACTGGGCAACGGGCTGGTGACTGCTTAGGCATGTATTAATTCAGCTCGGGATATTTCTGCTGGAGCGTGAGGAAAATTAGACCCCTACTTGCCATGTCGGCTGGCTCTCAGGCTGAGTCTGCCCTTTGCCTGTGGGCATAGGTCCTGTGAGTAGCACATTGAAAGATGCTTTATTCTGTCTCCATCCCTTTTGGGGAAGCTTTTCTCCAGCTCACGGAGTCCCTTGGTATCTGGGGTTTGCCAGCGTGTCCCAGGTAGATTGAAGTGTCCTGAATTTTATGTAATCCATATGCCCCTATTAAAAATTCTCATTTCTGGATTCAATTCCTTTAGAAATCTGTGCCTACTAGATAATAGTTATGTCATCCTAAAAAAATTAACCTTCCTTTTTTCTCCTCTTAGAAGACATAGATATATTTTGGAGAAAAAATCCCATGCAACTTAATATAATGTGGACATGAATAGACTTTCAGTTCTAAAACATGGTTTTTTTTAAAAAGGCAGATTTATTAAGGTACAGTATGCATATAATAGTATTTGCTCTTCTTAGTGCACAGCTCTGTGAGTTCTGGTGAATGCAGACAGGGCTGTGGCCAGCGCTATAATCCAGACATAGAACATGTCCATCACACCCAGGTTCCCTGTCTGCTCCTTTGTTGTAGCTAGTGCCTCCTCTAATCTAATCTGTGACAGTGGCTGATCTGCTTTTTCCCCTATAGTTATAAAAAGAAAAAGGTAACACTCTGGATGACATACAAGTAGGATCATACATTACATAGCCATTCAGGTCTGGCTTTTGCCCTTCTACATGATACACTTGAAATTCGTGCATTTGTTGCATTTTTAGTTCAGTGAGAGCTCCTTTGCATTGCTGACTAGTATTGCACTGTGTGGAGGAACTATAGTTTGCTCATTGAGTAGGTGAAGTGTCCCCAGCTTTTGGTGATCACAGATATAGACGCTATAATGATAAGCAGGTTTTGTGTGAGTGTTAAGTTCACACAATGCATTGTACCCGTATAATGCCTTGTACCTGTATAAAGGTAGGATGGCTGGGTGATATGATAAGTTGGTGTTTTTCAAGAGTGATTATTAAATTTATTTTATTTTATAGTACAACCTTAGTTTGTGAGTGTAACTTGTTTCGGAAACATGCTTGTAATCCAAAGCACTTGTATATCAAAGCAAATTTCCCCAGAAGAAATAATGGACGCTCAAATGATTTGTTCCACAACCCAAAATAGTCATATAAAATGGTTACAGTACTGTCATATGATACAAAATGATTAAGGACATATAAAATATAAAGGAAAATAAACACATTAACCTGTAGTCACCTTTGAAGACCTGTGTAGCTGGTGTGAGGAGGACAAGAGAGAGGAGGGTTGTTGTGTGGGACTGTCACTCTCACTAACAGACTCCCTGCTGTTGGGTCAACGGAATCTTTTTCTTTTCATGCAGCTTTAACAGGAAACCTACCCATGACACTTGCTTTGGTCTCCTTTTGAAGATTGTGCAGAAATGTGATGGCGCATTGTCGTCAAACAGACTCGTCATTCTGAATGCTACAGCCATATTTGGGTGGTGCTTTTCTACAAAATTTCACAGTTTCCCGTATTTTACACATCGCTCTAATCTCATTTGAAGTGAAGGATTCCTCTGCTGTTCTCTTCTCCTCCTCCGTAGATGAGATCTCCTCCATACTCTATTACCTCTTGCTGTTGGGAGATGCTCACATGTGATGTTGCAGAGAGAGCAGGAAGGAGGGAGAAGGAGACAGAGGGAGAAGGGGAGCGAAAGGGAGAAGGAGAGGGAGAGGGAGAGATGAGAGGGACAGGGAGAGGGAGAGAAAGAAGGAGCAGGAGAGGGAGAACCATTGGTCAGTTGTGATCATGTGACATTAGACTTAACATACTACTCCTGTTGTAAGACATTGCTCATTTATCAAGTTAAAATTTACTAGAAATGTTTGTCTTATAGAACACCTACAGAGCAAGTTACAATCTAAATTTTTATTTTATTTTATTTTATTTCAAAGGTCCTATTTGTTTATCTTAATATTAATAAATTACATCTTAGTACATGTTTGGAGAACAAGGTGTTTATGTTCCTTTTGTGGAGTTGGAACCTGGATAGGACACATCTTCAGTCCTTTTCTCATCACATTTCCCTCCTCTGCATCGCCCTCCCTGCCTCCCTCCATCTCTTGATCCTGTTCCCCTTTGAAGAAAATCTATCTCTCTACTTCCTATTATCTATCTTTTGCTTTGTTCTTTATAATTTGGATTTCTTACATTAGAGAAACCATGTATCTGATTTACATATTTCACCTAACATTATGGTCTCGAAGAGCATCCATGTTCCTACAAATGACTCAAACTTATCTTTCTTTATGGCCGAGTAGTGCTCTGTTATGCATAAATACCGCATTTTCTTTGTCCATCTACTGATGGACATATTGATTGCTTTTTAACATTTCACTATTGTGAATTGCCCTGCTGTAAATGTAAGTGTGCATGTGTCATTGTAATATGACATCTAATTCTTTTGGGAAGATACCTGGGGAGGAGTAGCTGGGTCGAATGGAATTTCTAGTTTTAGTCTTTTGAGAAATCTCCATGTTGATTTCCATAGCAGTTGCAGTTGACACTCCCACCAACAGTGGAGGAAGGTTCCTTATCCCCACACAGCCTTACTATTGTTTGTTATTATTTGATTTCTTGGTGATGGTCATCTTTTCTGGGATAAGATAGAATCTCACTGTTCCTTTAATTTGCATTTCTTTAATGGCCAGTGATGTTGGGCATTTCATATATTTGCTGGCCATTTGTACTACTTCTGTGAAGTGTCTTTTCATTTTGTTTGCCCATTTTTTGATTGGGTCTTGTATGGGGGCAGCTAACTTTCTTGAGTTCTTTATGTATTCTAGATATTATCCTTTGTTTGACGAATAGCTGGCAGAATTTTTTCCATTCTGCAGGTTTTCTTTTCACACTGTTGGTTGTTTCTTTTCTGTGCAGAAGCTTTTAAATTTGATAAGATCCCATTTGTTGATTCTTGGTACTATTTCTTATGTGACTGGGATATTGCTTAGAACATCCTTGCCTGTGCCTATGACTTTGAGTTTTACCATTAAATTTATTTTATATATTTAAAATTTTTGTCTTAATTATAAGGGTGATTCATGTTCATTGTAGAAACCTTAAAAAACGGAAAAGTACTCAGAGGATTAAAAACCCTAATCCCATATATTTTCATTTCCATCTGAGTATGTTCATAATTACTTTAACAATAATGGTTGCTATTTTTCCATTATTTTATAACTTATTTTTTACTTTGCAAATATTTTTCTGTACACATTATTTGTCATAAGTTTAGTGAGTCCATAGTACCCACGTTTAAATTCAATGATAGGAGTGCCTTAAGCCATGGCAGACTGATACATGAGTTATTCTTTTTATTGTTATTGTTATTGTTATTTTTATTTATTTTTATTTATTTTTAGAAAAATAAAAGCACAAAAACATATTAACACACAGACACAAATTAGCATAAAAAATAGTACAATCAAAACTGATCTACAGACAAGGTGACATGGGCTCAACAGTGGTTGTTGCTTTACCTATTGATATCTTCGAAGTGTATATATATATGAACCCAGATACAGACATGCAAAATTGGTCAGACAATTAA
>PVLD010019905.1:0-35151 GCA_004027595.1 Dinomys branickii
AAACTGTCTGACTAAATTTGCATGTCTGTATATGGGTCCATACATCTACAATTCGAAGATATCAATGGATAAAGCAACAACTACTGTTGAGACCATATCACCTTGTCTATAGATTAGTTGTGATTGTACTATTTTCTATGATAATGGGTGTCTGTTTGTCAATATGTTTTTTGTACTTTTATGTTTCTAAAATAAAAAATAAATAAATAAATAAAATAAAATAAAATAAAATATATTCCCCAACTCTATATTAAATAAATAGGGCAATATTGAAAAATGATCTAACTGAATATGGAAAGAAAAGATCTCAGTTCTTGTTGAGCTTCCAGCTTATAACCAAAAACAATAGCGTAAAAAGGAGAAAAATAGGCCAAGCACTATTAAAAGAGGAATTTATTCTAAGAAAGAGAGAAATTAATAAAAGTAATTCATCACCTCATTTCAAGTATTGTTCCATAGATTGACTACACCATAATTATTGGAAAACTTGAGAAGGACACAGATTCCTAAGCTCAGTTCTAACAGACCCTGGTTTAGAAGGTCTCAATGGACCACAGGATCTTATTTTGATGAGATCTTTCAGTGATTCCAATGAACAGGTAATTTTCAGAATATTGACCCAGACAATTAAAATGGTTTAAGTTCACATACATTAGTCCCCAAGTGTCTCATCAAGAGGCAATGAGTTGACGGTCAAGAGATTGTGATCGTATAGCTGGCCTTACTCATCTGGGCTATCACCCCGTCTGTCACTCACTAATTGCAAGACCTTGGGAAAGTAAATAAACCTCTCTATTCATTTTCTCCATCTAAAGTAGGACTAATAATTGCAATTTCCCAGAGTTACTGCTACGTTTAAATAAGTAAATACACATCCTTTTCTTACAAATGTGCATGCCGCAGGGTGTGTGCTCAGTATGGGTGAGTGGTTCTCACAAATGTGAAGAGAACTGGCTGGCAAGAGCTCAGAGTCACCATCAGTGATTCGCTATGCTCAAGGCTATAAGAGTCACAATGCTAACGATAGCAGCATCCACAGAGAAAAGTGAAGCAACGCTGTCTGCACACACTGCTGACTTCTAGCAAAGTTCCAAAGCAGATGTGTGCACTTGACTGTTACGAGTATTCAGGACATACAAAATCACAAGAAGCCAGTGCATGATGTGTGTGTCTCACTTCAAACACTTCAGTTGTCACTAATCACTACTTTTCTATTTTTATTTCAGAAGACTGTTTCAAATATATTATGGGTGTAACCAGTGGGAGTGCAAGTGAGCATTATCTTAAAATGAGCACGTTCATCACAGAAAGCTTAATTCTCCCACATCACCCACACATAACTTTGCTGCAGCCCTCTCCAGCTCAGAAATAAAATCACCGTCTATGAAGACACCCGGGAATCAGGTGATTTCTAATCCTCACGCATACACACATACAGTTTATCAAGTAAGTCCCATACATCCTACTTGCCAAAATATATCTTGAATTTTTCCACTTGTCTTCATCCTCTCTGCTACCTTGGTACAGTTCATGGCCCTTTCTCATTCAGGGTCTCTCTACAGCCTCCTAACTGATATTTGTTTTTCCACCCATAACCCCTACATAGCACACAACAGCAGGATATTGGGATATTTAAAATATACCTCATGTTACTCCTTTGTTTAAAGCCCTTCAATATCTTCTGTGATAGTTTTGTGTATCACCTTGATTGGGCCAGTGGGTACTCAGGCCAATGTTGGCAAAACCTTATATTTTGATGTACACATGAGGCTGTTTCTGGATGAGAATTTGAAAGGGCGGGCTAAGCATTTAGTTTGCAGTGGCATAACAAAATATGTCCGACAGAATAGTTTTTAAATCACAAAAATTTGCTCCACAGGGTCCTGGAAGCTGAGTTGGGAAGTCGAAGATTCAACTATCTCACAAGGGCCTGTGACTCATAGATTGTAATTTCTAACCACGTCCTCACATGCTGAGAGAGGCTCAGAAGCTCTCTTGGGCCCCCTTTCCAGTGGAATTGTACTAGTTATCTTCCTGTTGCTATAAAAAATACCTGGGACAATTAACTTACACAGAAAAATCTTTCTGGGCTCATATAAGGTTCTGGTCCATAGTCAGTTGGCACTTTTGCTATGATGAAGGTGTACCTGACATTGGAACTATGTGCTGGGGCAAAACTGCTCATCTTATGACAAGCCAGGAAGGAAAAGAGGACACAGAGAAACTGGATATCACATTCCCCCTTGAGAACATGCCCCAATGTCCTTAAGATCTCCCACTAGGCCCTACTGTATCCCAGTAGTGCCATGCTATGGACCAAGCTTTTACCACATGGAAATCGGGGGGATATTAGCAATCCAAACCAGAACCCAAGCACAGTGGTATATGCCTGTAGTCCAGGTCTCAGGAGGTTGGAGCAGGAATGGTACTAAGCAAAGCCAGTTGTCTTGTCCAATGTCAGTAAGGCCTTAGCCTCATACAGTCCACTAAACGCCTGAATAGAACGAAAGACCTGGTAAGAAATAATTCTTTCTCTCCACATGACTGGCTTCCAGCTAGGACTTCAGTTTCCTCCTGCCTTCACACTCAGACTCAGGCTAGAACTTACACTATCAGCTTTTCTGCTTCTCAGAAACTTGAACTTCTTCTGGAACCAACCTGTAAGCTTTCCTGGGGCTTGGTCTGGACTTCTCAGCCTCTACAGTTATGCGGGCCAAGGAGTAATACATCTACCCCATCACTTAGAACCTTCCACTGTTAATCCACATTTCTTATAGCCGTGTAAGTTCACTTATGGCCATGGATAGTTCACGTCCTCTCCATTTTGCCTCAGTTACCTCTTCCGTTGAGTTTCCTGCCACTCTCCCTTTCACATATATTCCAGCCACACTAGTCCTCGTTCAGCTCCTCAACATGTGAACTCCAGTCTTGAGTTCACTCTCTCCTCAATCTGCAAAAACGACTGCTCTCTTCTCATTCCTGAGGTTTCAGCTTAAATGTCTCTTTATAAAGAAGCTTCCTCTATCATTACTACATCTAAATTATAAATCTCCATTATCCTGTATAGCTGTATCCTGTTCGTTAGCTTTGTGCTGCCCAGCAAACTTCTGGCAAGCTTATGCATTTATCTTCAAGGTTTCGCACAAGATGAAAGTGGGCATCGTGTCCATTCTACTCAAGAATACACTCCTGGAAACATACCTAGTTTATACTGGATCCTTAAGTATTAGATGAATGAATTGATGAAAAAGGTAAATTCATAGACGAGTTACTCAGAAACAATACCCAAAGACCTTAATAAAATTTTTTTATTGTATAGTGATTCAGTTATATATTTTTTTGTCCAAGAAAGTGTGAAATAGAATAAAATATTTCATTCTCCTATTATCATTTCAGGTAACATGGACAGTTGCTCCTAGGAAACTCCTGAAATCTCAGCATATTCAGTAGCTTTGGCTTCTCCCAAGGCCAACTGTGAAGGTGATGTTTACTTTTGAGTTTTCTCTCCACTCTTCCCCTGCACAGTGCTCAGCCAGATGCACAAATGGTGTTAACTAAATTGGCCACCAGTGAAATGTACTGAAGTAATACAGCCATGAAGCAGGACAGCTATGAATGTCACTAACACTTAATGATCTGTGGCATCAGAATAGGGAGCTTTGGGAGTGGGTGAGGCCTATGTCAGAAATATGGCTGAATAGAATCCCCATGTGCCATGTATCCAACTGCCTAGTCTCTAGGTTACTCCTCCCAACAAACCCTCACAAGCGATGTTAGCCAGGAGCCAGAAGGGTGGATGAAACCTCCACACGCTCACTCTTTCCAAACCCAGGTCCCTGGCTGAGGTGCTAATGAGCAGCAAAATGACCAGAGGTGATGAAGAGAAGGGGAAGGAGGATCTGGATTGTCCATGATCTGTATATCGTCCCTGAGATTTGACTTCACTAGATTTGCAGAATCCCCTTTCCAACCAAAAATGTGAGAAATTTGGAGGAGATGTTGAAGTACAAAGAATCAAAACAGGACCTGTTACGACTATGCAAATTTTAAGGTAATTTCCATAAAAAAATTTTTGTGTGCGATTTTGGATGAATACTTGCTGCTTTTCCTATTTTTTGTGGGTATCAGGACTTGAACTCATGACCTCCTGCTTGCCAGGCAGGTTTTGCATTGCTGTGCTATACTCCTGGTCCCCATCTTGTTGCTTTTCAATAGAGATGTCTAGCTTTGGGGTGTTTTATACCTCATTCAGTCACAAAAACACTAATATGATATATTTTGGCAAGGTTTCCAGAAAGTATTTCCCTTTACCTCTCCTATAGCTTTATACTGTTGTCTTCCTTTTTAGAACAGCAAAGTAGAACCAGTGTGAGAAAATCAAGTCTCCAGAGGTAACAAAAAGTACTGCTTTGTAGGATTTACATATTCCTAACTATCGAAGTTATGTTACTAAAGGTAGGGTTGGAAAGAGATGTCCAGATCAATAGTCAGAAGTTGACCTCAGCATAACTGATACATACATGGATTTAAGGAGTCAAATTAAAATTAAACTCAAATTCTAGGTATGCTTATTATTAACTATGTGACCTTGGCCAAGCAATTAACATACCTGAACCAAATATTCCTCATTTTTAAATGCGGAAATAAAAATAAAACATTTATTGATTAAAAGCACAGATCTGAAGAAACAAATAATGCTGAGAGAAGATGGTAGTATTGCTGAACATGATTTATACCTGCTAAAATAGTCGTAATTCTTAGAAGAAACTGATGGGTATCAAGAGGTTCCTGTAACAAGAAGCCTCACTAAATTCAGACTTAACTATTTAGGCACAAAGGTCATGGCTCCAAGCATCTGTCATGAGAAGGAATTGAAAATAGAATGAACACTGTAAGTTTTTAGTAAATATATAGTTTAAATTTTATTGTATATATTTGCAAATATTTTAAATGTATGTTTAGCTTTTAAGAAAAACTATGAAGAGAAATTTCCAGAAGCAATATTTTCAGAGTAGTAGAAATAAATATTGAGGGGCTGGGGATATAGCTCAGTGGAATAAGCGCTTGCCTAGCAAGTGCAGGGTCCTGAGTTCGATCCCCAGTACCACAAAAAAAAAAAAAAAAAACGAAATAAATATTGAGCTTTAAAATCACTTGAAACTTTAAAATTATATACATCTCATTTGCAATGAATCTCTAACATAAGCCAAGATATAATTCTTGGGAAAGGTCTTGGAGAATGTAGATTTACACAATGAAAATTGTGTGTGCGTGTGTGCGTGCGTGCGTGTGTGTGTGTGTGTGAGGGGTGTGTTTGTATATGAACAAAGATCACAGAATAATTTGAAAGCAAAATTAGTTTGAAAATTATAGTAGGAAAAGTGTCAAGATAATTCTGAGTTAAATACACTAATGTTCATAAAACCATTATTGACAAGGATCAGATTTACATAGCAATAAATCATAATGTTTGTAAAATGATTATAGTTTTTGTGTTGTCTTACAAAAGGAGGAAATCAGAATGGTAACTTGCAGTGACAAGGCAATGTGCTTAGAGACAGTTAATAGTTCAAAACTTAATTGCCCCAGAATCTATGAACAGACCTTTCACAGTGAGGACATCTGATCATTTGTTTATTTGTATATGAGTCCCTGAAGTTTAGCCTGGGGCCAAAAGTAAGTGCTTCATGTAATGTAGACTCTGCAGTCTCTGTAATACCTGATCAGTCTAGATGTCCCTATCGAACAGGTCTCTCATAGAGCCCCTAGTTGAAGTAGGTCCTTTTGGATCATGGTTGGAGATGTTACCATGACAACAGTATTTCTGGCACTTTTTGGTTCGCTAGCACCCAGATAGCAGTGACCTCATTTCCCAAGCCTCAAGTATCTGTGCAACCTCCAGCACCTTGGCTAGAAACTGGGCAGGAGGTCGCAACAGACATTCTTCAAAAGTGGCCCAGTAAAGTACTCCAGACATGAGGTTTGATGACCAGGAAATCAGTAGGGAATAATGGAAACCAAGACTCAGCCGGATCTGCTTGGCCAAATGTGTATGCTAAGAGCTTTAAGAAAAGCCCAACATGGAAATCTAAATTTGCTGAAAATATAAACCAGGAAAAAAAAGATAAACCCACATCCAATTATACTTGTCACAAGCAGAATTTTCTATAAAAATATTCAGAAAAAGATTATTTTTTATGTTTTGTTTTTGTGTTAAAAATTGCTTCATTCATAATCTAGGTCATTTCATCTCAGATTAACCAGTGTTTGCATAAAAATACACAATAGCTGCATTCAAATGAAATTAAGTGGACAAAACATGAACTTGGCTAATAGTGTGTTGGAATAATATTTTGATGTCAGGTTCAACAGTTTTATAAATCCATTCTCACTCAGACTGATTCATTCAGAATGTCTTCAATTCTTTGGTGTACATACCTGTGTTTGGGGTGGGTTTATTATTATTGTTATTATAAAACAGACCTCAATTCAACTTTCAAAAAGTATTTATAGATGGTTTCTATCGTAGTTCAGTAATTTAGTCAGAGGTTCTCGGTTTGGTCTAATTCAAGCCCCATATATTTGTGCATATATTGATTCATATATGTCAGTACAGAGTAGGCGAATATGTACAACTATCCATATCTTAGCTTTTGTCCAAGCTCTTTTCACTTCGTCACTAAGCATTTAGTTCCTGGTTGTTGAAAGGGAACTTTGGAGGCATAGGAAAGCTTTAGCTTCACAGAAAGAAATAGCATTTCCCATGGCAGATTGGAAAGGCTGCAGGGGTAGCTGCCTGGGAAAAATGCCTCCAGATGTCTGCCCTCTGGGCCAGCAGTTTCTCACACACCTCTCAGACAGTTGATGACTAATTGCTGCTGTTTTCCAATGCACCTCTTCCTAGGCTCCCATTGCTACCTGGAAGAGAGAAGTTAGGGCAATGATTCCACCAGATTTATTCAAGTGACAGGTATTGACCACTTAATGTGAGCCCGATTCCATTCTATGAGCCAGGATTCAACATTGACCAAGATGAACAGGTACATCTCTTACTCTTATAAAGTTCACAGTGATCTTCATTGAGATACGTATTTCTTGAAATTTCTAGCAATGGGACAGGGTAAATAATATATGTCTATTTATATTTATGAATAAGTTGTTAATGTTTGGAGCATACAGTTTAAAAGTCATGTCCTTCTCTAGTCAAAAGTCCATAGACAGCCACGTTAGCTAGTATTCAATGAAATGAAGTGATTTCAAAAAGATGAGGCATGGAATCCACCTCAGATGCAAGTAATGCTGTCAACAAATGAATGGATTTTTTAAATGGAGTACTATTCACCCATAAAGAAAGATACATTTCAGTTATTTTTAGGAAAATACATGAATCTTGAGACCATAACACTAAACAAAATAACCTAGACACACAAGGTCAAGCACTACCTTCTTGATTTCCTAAGAGATATGCAATGTATAAAAAATTTAAAAAGCAAAATTTAAAAAGAGTGATGAGAAACAGGGCGATAGACTTTGTAGAGATAGAAAGGGGACCTGGGAAAGGGGAAAGGAGAGGAGAGAAAGAAGGAATGGCAAAATGAGCAAGGTGCATTGTATACAATGAGGACAGGAAGTTGACTAAAAGGTAAGATGATAGTACTTACTATGTACTTCAAACATAAACCAACAAAAGTATTTTTAAAAGAGCTCTTACATGTAAGATGCCATTAAAAATAAATAACAGCGGATTTGGGGAGAAAAGTGACTTTTGCTTTATTATAAATCTATACTTTCTCATTCAAAGCATATCTTTACTAGTCTGAGCCGAGCACTTCTTCAGATAAATAGACATATATCATCTATCTTTAGCTTCAGTATAAGTATTGTTATGTTGTTTATCTTGAAATGTCTCATAGAATTGTTCTGTTATTTAGAGCAAGCAATTCTGTGTCTTCTCTTCCTGTCAATGTCCAAAGTGCACAGTATAAGGGGTTCAGGATGCCCTTCTCAGTACGGGAGAGTTAGAGAGCAGTGTAGCTACTGGGCAGGGATTCAGAGCCCAGAGACTCAAGTTCTGCATCTGTTGTGTGACCTTAGGCAAGTGACAGCACCTCTGTGCCTTGGCTTCCTCCTCAGTAAATGGAGAAGATAGCAGTTCATATATCACCACACTGTGGTGAGAATTAAATAAAATAATGTCAGTTAGGCACTTAGAACAGTGTCTGGCAGCTGGTGAGTGCTTAAGAAACCTTCACTACTCTCAGACTTGATCTTTCAGTGCCAGAGCCTTGATCTGAAGCCTTTATCCATAGCTTTTGTCTGATTCCATTTTGCTCAGTTTTTACTCCAAAGATCAGAAGCATTTACATTTCAAACTCTCAGTTCCACTGGAAATTCTGACTGGGTTAATCAGAACCAATAAGGCTGCTGCCCATGAACCAATACAGTCTCAAAAGATTTTCACTTTCCATAAGAAAAATAGGCATTTGTTCCAAGTGAATCCATTCTACCTCATGGAAATTAAACCACCTAAGGCTGGCCAGCATGACACTCTTGTCAATGAAGCACTATTTTTTTTCTTTCTATAATAGAGGTAAAACTTGCCTCCAAAACCTGACTCATGCTTTAGTATTCATACATACAATAATCCTTTGAGAATATTTTTCGAATTTAGTTGAGTCTGGTTAAAAAGAACTTCACTGATTTTTTGTTTTCACACACAGACTCCCTCAACAGCAGTTAGTCAGCACACATTTCCTGAGCGTGTACCTTACACGGAGCCCTGCAACAAATATGGAGATTCAGAGATAAGTAAGACATTGATTCCTGACTTTACAGCCAAAGGGAAACCAGAGAAGCAGCTTCCCTCTGAATAGGTATCCACTTGTTCCTGAGTTAACTTAGTTGAAGAAATCTGATTTGGGAGGAACATTTTTTAAATTGCATGCTAAGCTCACTTCCTTTGGTGTTTAAGCAAGCATAAGTTGCCAAGAAGCCAGTCAACCTCAGAGGCACCATAAGCATCATGGCAAGGATAGAAAAATTTGTGCCCATTTTATCTTTAAAGTCAGAGAACTGGGGAATCCTTGAAACCTTGAGTCCCATATGGAAAGACACTTTGCCAGGTGGGGAACCCCATCAGTTTGGTTGGATGTCCTACAGTAGGTCTTGGAAGTGCAGGACTCTTACTTATTCTCTTGGCAAAAGAGCAACTTCATTCTTCAAAGTAAATAGCCTTAAAACCTTATGGAAATGATTCTGAAGGATGGTTGGCCATCCAAAAGCTCTTACAAAATGTTTTGATAAGTTTGAAAAAATCAGAAACAGATGGATTGTATTTCCTACAAAATATCCAGGATTCAACAATTAATATGAGAACTTTTTAGGCAGGAGGTGAAGCCAAGTTAGGCAATTGTTCATTTCACAACTCTTGAAGGAGGACTGCGAATGTTCTGTCAAATACCTATACATGTGATGTTCCTGATTTTCTCTTTTTTCTTTCTATCCAAGAGCAAGGAATATCTTTCCATTTTCTGATATCCTCTTTGATCTCTTTGGAAGGGTACTGTAATTTTCACTGTACCAATCTTTTACATCGTTTTTTAGATTGATTCCTAAGTATTTCATTATTAAAATGCTATGGTGAATAGTGTGCTTTCCCCAATTTCTCCCTCTGTATTTGTTGCTTGTGTACATAGAAGCAAAAATCCTTAATATGCTACTGGCAAACAAAATGCAGCAAATCATGAAGGAGATCATTGACAAGTAAAATTCATCCCAGGGATGCAAGAGTGGTTCAACATAAGCAAATTGATAAATGTATTACACCATATTAATAGAACTAAAGACAAAGTCACATGATCACCTCAATATATGCAAAAAGCATTTCATACAGTCCACCACCCATTCATGAAAACAACTCTACAGAAAATTGGAATAGGTGATCTTATTAATTTTTGAGTGTTGACTTTATATCCCACTACACTACTGAATTTGAATATTAAATGTGTAAGTTTTTGGTAGAGTTTTGGGGCTCTTCTATGTAGAATATAATGTCATCTGCAAATAATGATAATTTAGTCTCTTCCTTTGCTATTTTATTCATTTTATATTTTTCTTTTATCTAATTGCCCTGGCTAATGTTTGCAGAACTATATTGACTAGGATTGGTGATAAAGGATATCCTCATCTTATTCCTGATTTTAGAGTGAAAGCTTTCATTTCTTGACCATTCAGTATGATGTTAGCTATTGGTTTGTAACAGATAGCTTTTATAAGGATGAGGTAAAGACCATCTATTCCAATTTTCATACATCCTAATTTTGTCTTTAAATTCCTCTATGACCCCTTGACTGTTTAGAAGTGTGTTGTTTACTTTCTATGTGTTAAGGTAGTTTTTGTGATTTCTTTTGTCATTGATTTCCAGTTTCACTGCACTATGGTCAAATAGTGTATGCATGGGATGATCTCAATTCCTCTACATTTATTTCAACATATTTTGTCAGCTAACATATGGCCTATTTTGGAGAAAATCCCATGGGTAGCTGAGAAGAATGTGTATTCTGATGTTTGGAGGTGGAATACTCTATAAGACATTACTAAGTCTATTTCTTCACAAGCATGATTGAATTCTAATATTTATTTGTTGACATTTTGTCTAGTTGATCTATCTATTTTTGAGAGTGGGTTTTTCAGGTCCCCCACTACAGTTGTGTTAGTGCTTATTTGGGTTTTTCTGTCTGTTAATATTTGTTTTATGTAGTTGGATGAAGCTGTGTTGGCTACATAAATATTCATGATTGTTATTTCTTCTTCTTGAAGTTTTCCCTTAAGTATGTAGTGATATTCTTGGTCTCTTCTAATAAATTTTGGCTTAAAGTTTGCATTGTCTGCAAATAGAATAGCTATTCCAGCTTTTCTCTGGGTTCCAGTGGCATGGAAAATTGTTTTTGCATCCTTTGATTTTAGTCTATAAATCTATTTTTTGTATTAAATGTGTTTCTTGAATGCAGCATATTGTTGGATCTTGCTTTTTGATACATTCTGCCAGTCTGTTTCTTTTGATTGGTGAGTTGAGGCCATTTATTTTGATGGTTATAACTGATATATATTTGCTTTTCTCTCACACATTATTTTCCTGTTATTTGTTCCCTGTCTTTTTCCTCTGATTAACTGCTTGCCCTGTCTGGAAGTTTCTTTATATTGGGATTCTTGTGTTGGTGGTCTTCATTATCTCTTTCTGATATATCTTTCAGAGAATTCTGTAGAGCTGGTTTGATTTGCTGCGTTCTGTTTGCCAGTGTGTTTTTGAGGAATTCTGCATCTACATTCATTGGTGATATTGGCCTGCCATTCTCTTCTGGTTGGATCCATCTCTGGTTTTGGTGCCAGGGTTGCTTACTTCCAGGAAAGACCTTAAGAGTATTGCTTCTCTTTCAATTTCATTAAAGTGCTTCAGGAGTAGTAGCATTCAATCTTCTCTAAATTTCTTAAAATTCAGCAATGAATCCACTGGGGCCTGAGTTTTTCTTAGTTGGTAAGTTTTTAATTCCATCTTCAGTTTCATTGGTATTTGTTTATTTGTAATTTTTATATCTTCTTGGTTCAGGTTTGATAATTCATATGTATCTATGAATCTGTTCATTTCTTTTGTGTTTTCCATTTCAATTAAGCACAGGTCTTTGAAGTAGGTATTGATGATCTTCTGTATTTCCGCAGGATCTGTTGTGGTTTCACCTTTTTGCTCTTAATTGCATGGATCTGAGTTGTTCCCTTTTTCACGAGATTTGCCACAGGTTTGTCAATTTTATTTAATCTTTCAAAGAACTGACTCGTCAACTCATTGATTGTCTTGTTTTTGTAGTCTCCACTGCATTAATTTCTGTTCTCATCTTTAAAATTTTCTGCCTTGTGTGAGCTTTGGGTGTGACTTTGTCTTCTTTTTCTAGAAGAGTGAGGTTGATCATTAGGTTATTTGAGCTCTCTTTGTTTTCCTGATATGTGTGTTCACTGCTATAGCATAGTATAGCCATCAATTCTGGTATATTATATTGACATTATTGTTTAATTGTAGAAACTCATTAATTCCATATGCAACCTATTGGTTGTTCAGACAAGTGTTACTTAATTTCCATGTGTTTATGATGTTCTTACAGTTTCTTTTGCCATTTTCATTTTCCTTGCACTATGGTCAAATAATGTGCATGGGATAATTTCAATTCCTTTCCACTTACTTAAGCATGTCCAATGAGCTAGTATATATGGTCTATTTTTGAGAATATCACATGTGCAGATGAGAAAAATGTGTATTCTGATGTGGAACAGAACACTATGTAGACATGTACTAAGTCAATTTGTTCCAATGTTTGGTTCAGTTCTAATACTTAATTGTTGATTTTCTTGCCTAGGTCAATTTGTGATGGTGGGGTATTGAGGTTCCCCCATTACATTTATATTAGAGCTCATTGCATTTTCAGGTCCATTAATATTTGTTTTGTATAGTTGAGTGCACTGGTATTGGTTGCATATGTATTTATGATTGTTATCTCTTCCTCTTGGACTTTTCCCTTTATAAGGATATAATGATGTTTGTCTTTCTTAATTAGTCTGGGCTTGAAATTCACTTTGTCTGAAAATAGGTATCTTCCCCTGCTTTATTCTGGTTCCTGTCACATGGGGCATTGTTTTCCATCCTTTGACTTTTGGTCTATGAGTTTCTTTTTGAATTAAATATGTTTCTAGTGGGCAACACACTGTTGGGTTTTGTTTCTTGATCTATTCAGCCAGTCTATTTCTTTTGATTGGTGAATTGAAATCGTTAACACTGAAAGTTATAACCAGTATGTATTGGTGTGTCTGTGTCATGTTACTTTCCTATTTTTGGCTCCCTTTTCCCCCCTCTGTTTAATTGTTTACCTTGCCTGGTGGATTTATTCTGTTGTGTTTCCTGGGATTGTAATTCTTGTTATCTCTTTCCAGAATATCCTTCAGAACATTTTGTAGCACTGGTTTGGTGTTTATGAATATCCTCAGTTTTTCTTTGTCATGGAAGTATGTTATTTTCCATTGATTTTGAAAGATATTTTGATAGGGTACATCAACCTAAATTGGAGATTATTTTCTTTTAGGGCTTGAAATACTTCACTAGAAGCTCTCCTTGATTTGAGGTTTTGGGTTAGAAGTCTCCTGTGATTCTGACAGTTTTTCTTTATATGTGATTTTTTTTCTTTTCTTGAACAGCTTTTAGTATTCTGTTGTTATGTTGAATTTATGGAATCTTGACTATTCTATTACTTAATGAAGTTTTTATCATGGTTAACTGAAGCTGTATATGCCTCACTTAACTCTATGTCATATTCTTTTTTCTTGCTTGGGAAGTTTTCTGTAAACAGGTTTTTCAGCTTGTTTGGGCAATCTTCTGCTTTTTCATTGATTCTGATCAATCTTTTGTTATTCTTCTTTGCATCATCTAGTAACTGCTAGATTCATTTCTCATGGTCTCTCACTAGTTTTAAGAATTCTTTCTTTTTATGATAGCTAAATGCAAGTGTGTCTTCTGTATCTGACATTCTATCCTCACATTAGCTCATTCTGCTGCACATACTTTCATGGAATTTTTAATCTCCCAGATATCTGTTTGAATGTGTTTCATGGATTCCATGTCTTTCCTATGTTGGGGGTTAATGTTTCCATTCATTTTCTGAAGTTCCTTCAGTTTTTGTTATCTGTATTTTCTCTAGCATCACTAAGCAAGTCTTGCATTACGGTCATCATCTCTGCAGTTACCTGAGAAATATTTTCTGATTTTCTAGAGCCTTGTTCATCTATTACATCTGTTGTTACCACTTCTGAAAATCCAGCTGGGTGGCTTTCGAATTGTTGCACATCATTACCCCCTGAGTTTGCTGTTAGTGAGCTGGAGGTGTGCTGCTGTATCTTGTTTGTATCCTCAATTTTAGTTTAGTTCCTGGGTTGCTGCTTTTAAATTACCTATGGTGAGTATCTTTATTGCTAGTATTTAGAAGCCTTAAGAAATAGCTGCTTCTTAGAGATGATTTCCAGGTGTAGTTGACTTTGGTGTTTTGAGTATATTGCAAGATCCTACCTTCTCACTTTATTGGGAATGAGAAGTTATGGCCTTCAAGGCCCAGCCCCTGGTTCTTTGGCACTGGCCTGTGGTACTTTTTATGAATCTTAGGTAATTCTAGTCTTGGTATACCAGGAAGAACAACTCATTAGAACAATTATGTCACTTTGGCTAAAGTATTACACTCAGCAATAATAACAGCATGAAACACAGCCTAGAAAATGACAAAATGGGATAACTATAATTTGCCTCCTTTAACTGTATAACCACTAGATTTGTGGCTATATAACAGAATCTAAAATGAAAAACAAAATTATATGCAGTAAGTAAGCCTCAATATGGCAATTTTACCTTCAGGAAAAACTTAAATGGGTTATAGGGGGAAATGGAGAAGTAGAAGAAGAGAAAGTGATTAGAAGCAAGACTGGAGGACAAAGGAAAATCACAAAAACTTTGGACAACTGGTGAAGAAGACATGAGGGAAAGAGAGAAGGAAGATATAAAAACAAGAGTAGAACAAAACAAGAAAACTAGAAACCATGTTCACACCCATATAAAAAGGAACAAACAATGAAGAAAAACAAACGACAAAAAATAAGAAAAATAAACATCCACTTCAAGGCATGATTCTGCTGTCACTAGGATACAAAGTACACAGGTGCACTCTAGCTCCAATTTGATTAATCCCAGGAAGCCATCTGTAGCTTTATGGTGAAGCAATGGATGAGCCCAGCAAGCCTGCGTCTTTAGGTCCACTGAAATCAGACTGGCTTATGGCTGTGAGGCTGGAACCAGATTCATTCAGCCTATAACAGCCCATACACATCCTGCGGACTTGAATTTGTCTCCCTGACTGCCCGTCAACTTGAATTTGGCACCTGACACTGTCACTGGGGGCCACTAGATGGGGCTTGCAGCTACTCTGAGTTTTGATCTCAATTGGCCTCTCTCCAAGAAGAGTAAAGCCAATTACCTTCACCTGGAGGATGTCTGAACTGGAATAACTTACCAACCACTGCAGTCTGTTGCATGCACTGCTCTGTTCCACTGGCGCACTTCTCTGTGGAGTCTTCTGGGGTAACCAGCAGTCAATGTGCATCTGCAGGCTCAAGCTGGCTCTCCCAAACATTGAATCTGGACTCAGGAAGAAAGGACCACCTGCTACCCCCTCCTTCTTCACTGAAGTTTCTCTCTTCATCCTCCCCAATGAGTTCTTTTAATATTGAACTCTTCATGTTCTTTAAGGCCTAGTTCCAATACCAACTCTGCTGATGACATTTTCTTTGAACACCATTTAAGCAGATCTCCAGCCTACTTTAAAATCACCCTTCCTATTGGATGGCTCTGCAGCTGCCAACAAAAGAAAGTCTTCATTGTCCACAAAAGAAAAGATGAGCAGAGACTGCTAAGCACCCCTGAGAACTGCATTTATTCACCACCCTGCTATACAAGACCAGGGCACATTTTTAACATTATGTTCTATGAGAATGATATCCTCTTCAGCAAAACATGACTTGCAGGAGGGCTCTGCTCCATTAATTCTGGAGACTGCCTCCGCACACCAAGGCATGTGCACACGTGTTCATTCAGGACACAGCATGAGCAAACACATGCACTATACATTTAAGTAGAGAGAAAAACTGGACTCTGATTTCCAAGGGAGGAAGCAGGATGTAGAATAATCTACACATTGGTCTAGATTTAATTCAGGCCAATAACAATATGTTGTGAGATGTTTGACATATTGTACAAGCAGAAGGTTCTCTGCCTATATTAATCCAGGATTTCTTAAAATTTCTTAGAGCATGTAAGGTACTGTTCTGTACCTGAACTTCAAAAGCAAGAGTGGCAAAAAACTGGGTGCAATAGTTCCCATAATCATTTGACTAAGGAACTGATTTTTGTAAACTATCATGGTGGTTTTCTGAGAAGTACATAAAACAGCCAAAAAGATACAGTTTCTTGACTTCATACACATGGCACAGTGTCTACTTCCAACTGATTGCTTCATTTCAAGCCCATAGTTGTTTCTTTGTTTCACTGTCCAAGTCTATAATATAAAGTCCCTAAATGGGTCCCGGGTGGTGTGCAATTGCATTGAATTTGCATGCAAAATTCAATTCACTTATGTATATGCAGAAGGGCTCTCAGATTTGGGGAAGAATTCAAAACTTAAAGCAAATTTTCTACCAAAATTATCTTCAAAACCTTGGTACAATGTGGTCTCATTAAGGAAAGATTCCCTTATGGCCAAGTAAATACAGCCACAAAAGGAAACTCAAGAACACAAATGTTTATCTTCATATTATCATTCCATAATCTGTATCAAGGTGAATGGTGTTCTTCACTTGTCCTACAGCCTTTCTCTAGGCAAAGTGTGAAATTCCCATATTGAAAGACCTTGTTTGGCGCTTTGCCTCCTGATGAGAATTCTGGTTTCCAAGTCTCTCACCTTCCTCCACTCCGCCAGCAGGATGGCCAGCAGGAGCATAGATGGCAAATACATTGGAGGAGCCGCAGATGCCTTCAGGCACTGCAGAAATGGGTCTCATTTCACAGGAAAAAGATCCAAGATAAAATGAGTGAGTTCAAAAGATCAAGATGCAGTTTCATTGATCTTAGACTTGTAAGAGCCACACCATCAATCACAGTTGTTCAAAAATTCCTATTAATGGTCCAGAGTGCTTGGGCTCCCATCTGGTTTATCTTTGTAACATTTGGTCTTGGACATCTCTTAGGAATCAGCATGAGGATCTGTCAGTGTCAAATTCAAACTCATTCTCAACAGCAGAGTAAGGGAGGGGAGGTTCGCTGTGTGTTTAAATACATTGTTCAGATGGATGAACACTGAGGGTCAAATAGGAGCCAGCAGACAACAATACCTTGCCTCTTGGAAGAAAGCTAACATAAGATTCAGTCAACACAGAAAGAATGTTCTAGGCTAAGTTGCGGGATCATGGTGATGAAGCAACAGAGCAGCAGAGGAATTCTGCTACATTCCACATACCCCAGATGTGCTAGTAGGATGTTCCTTGGCAGAAAAGTAATAGATATCTGAGGGGCTCTGTGCATAGAGCAGATCAATAGGAAGTGAGAAAGGAGCAGGAGGTGCAGCCACGGGAGAGAAGGCTTCCTTCTCACTCGCTCTCCAGACCTCCCACAGTACGACACAGAGAGAACAAAGTTCAAGTCTGCACGATCCAGGATCGAACCTTCTAGTCACATGAGATGTAGGAGGATTGAAATGGCTAGTGTGGATTTCACATATGCTGCATATATAAAGTGCAGATCAGATTTTAAAGTTTGGGATTAAAATTTAATATAGTTAATTTTACATTGATTAAATGTTATAGATGTTATAATGATAATATTTTTGTAGTGGGTATAATTAAATATATCATTCAAAATAATCTATTCTTTAGGTGGGGTTTGGGGGTCTCCTGTGTAGAGTATCATGTCATTTGCAAATACTGACAATTTAACTCCTTCCTTTCTTACCTCTATTCCCTTTATTTCTGTCTCTTGTCTAATTTCTTTGGCTAATGCTTCCACATCTATATTAAATAGGAGTGGTAATAGTGGACATCCTTGTCTTCCTGATTTTAAAGCGAAAGCTATCAGGTTTTTGCCATTAAGTATAGTGTTGGATGTTGGTTTGTTATAGATGGCTTTATCAGACTGAGATAAAGACCATATACTCCAATTTTCTCTAGGGTTTTTGGTCATAAGTGGGGGTTGTACATTGCCAAATGTTTCTTCTGTGTCTATTGACATGATCATGTGATTTTTTTCTTGGCTCAGTTATGGCATATTACACTTATTTATTTGCTTATGTTGAACCATCCTTGCATCCCCGGGATGAATTCTGCTTTCATAGAATATAATCACTTTGAACATTTGCTGCATTTTGTTTGCCAGTATGTTACTGAGGATTTTTGCATCTATGTTCGTTAGGAATATTGGGCTGCTTGAGGTTGAACATTAGGTTGTTTATTTCCTGATGTGGGAATTCACTGCCACAAATTCCTTCATAGGACTGCTTTCATTTTGTTCCATAAGTTCTAGTTTGTTGTACTGGCATTATTGTTTAATTGTAAAAGCTGTCTAATTCCTCCAAAAACTGCTATACAGATTTAATGCAATCTCAATAAAATACCAGTAGTATACCTCACGGAATTAGAGGAACAATCCTAAAACTTATTTGGAACCAGAAGAGATCTGGAATAGCACAAACAATTCTGGGCAACAAAGGCAATACAAGAGGCATCACAATCCTTGACTTGAAATTATACTACAGAGCTACTGTTATTAAATAAATAATAAGTAAATAAAATGGCATGATACTGAGGACCAATGGAACAAATTAGAAGATACAGAAACAGATTAAAACACACTCAGCTGACAAAGGGCTAAACATGTTCTGACTGGGAGAAAGACAACCTCTTTAATAAATGGTGCCCAAAAGCCTTGCTTTCCACATGTCAAAGACTAAAATTAGACCCATGTCTCTCACCATGCACAAAACTAAAACCAAGAATGGATCATCCATCTAAGTATTAAAGCAGAAACAGTAAATCTTCTAGAACAGAGAATAGGTAGAACTCTTGACAACATCAGCGTAGGGAAAGACTTCATAAACCAAATCCTGATCACATGGGAAATATTATAAACAATAAAGAACTGAGATCTCAGCTTATCAAAAGCTTTTGCCCAGCAAGAGAATCCACAAACAGAGTGAAGAGATAACCCACAAAATGGTAAAAATTTTGCCAGCTTTTCCTCAGACAAAAGACTAATATCTAGAATATATAAAGACTCAAAACATTGGCACCCCTGAATTTAATGACCCGATCCAAAGATGGACATTTAAAATGCATACACACTTCTCCAATGGAGAAGTAGAAACAGCAAACAAATACGTGAAAACAATGCTCAACATCACTAGTCATTTGAGCAATGCAAATTAAAACAATGCTGAGATTTGATCTCACCTCAGAAAGGACGACTATCAAAGAGATCATCCAATAACAAATCCTGGTAGGGATATGGAGAAAAAAGGAACCATTCCCCGTTATAGGTGGCAACGTTTCCTGGTACACATTAGAAACCACTGTAGAAAGCAGTGTGGAGATTCCTCAAAAAACTAGACCTAAATGTTCTCTCAGCCCAGCTACTTCCCTTCTTTATATCTCCCTGAAAGAATGAAAGCATCACACCACAGAAATGCATGCCCATGTTTATAATGGCGTAGTTTGCAATAGCTAAATCTTTTTTTTAATTTTAAAGATAAAAGTATGAATACATATTAACAAATAAACAGATGTAAACAAAACAACACTAAAACAATAGAAGCGATATAGAATTACAGACGAGGTGAGAGTAAATTAACAGTGGCTGTTGTATGACATATTGTTATTTTCAAATTGGTTATTAAGTTAGACAAATATAGGCAGGTAAGACTGATCAAACAATTAACATTAACTGTCTCTTCTATAAAGCAATAGAAATTAGTATTACAATTATCTTAGCTGATAACTAAATCTTGGAAAACCCCAAATGCCTATGAACCTATGAATCGATAAACAAAACGTGATCTTTTAATGGCATGGAGTAGTAGTTTGTCATAAAAAGGATACACCTGAGATATTTCTAGGTACATGGATACACCCCGTACTCTTAAGTGAAGTAAATCAGACACACATGCGTAAATACCACATTGTTTCTCTGGTGTGAGAAACCAAAAATGTTAATAAGGACTAAATTATATAACAGATATTGTAAAATAGGAAGAAAAACTATAAATGGGAAGGAAAACTGGAGGGGAGAAAGGGAAAAGGAAAAAAACAAGAAAAAATAAAAAATGGAAACAATGTTTTGTAAATGAGAAGAGGAAGGGAAATTGAAGAGGGATAGGAGAAAACAAAGAATCAAGATATATAATATACACGTACAAATTCCCTGACTAAAATAGTCATTACATATATCTAAAAGTTATCATAAAACTTAATTAATTAAAAAACAAAAAAATCTATTCCTTTTTAAATACACCAGCTAAAATCTTCAGAACCGCAGTGTGGGTCACATCATGTGTCTCTTGTAGAGTGCTGCTCCCGGAACAGGGTATCTGCTTTCTTGGACTACCCTAAGGTAACAATACAAACTAGGTGAACGTATACAAAAGAAACGTGTTTACTTTCTCACAGTTCCAAAGGCCATCTTGTGAAATCAAGGTGTCTTAGTGATTGGTTACTTCAGGCGGGCTCTGAGACAATCTGTTCCATGCACCTCTCCTTGTGTTCAGCCGCTGATGGAAATCCTTGGAGTCTTTTACTTGTAAGCGCATCACTTCACGCTCTGCCTCTGTTGTCATATGAGATGCTTCTCAGTGTGTATCTGTGCCTCTACCCCTTCTCCACTTTTATGGACAGCAGTTTACTAGATCTAGGGCCCATTCTACTCCAGTTAAGAGGAGTAATTCTACTTCTCACCAAACTACAGAGCAAGAATGAGAGTTGGCAGCAACCTGTAACAGAGGTTTGTATTTGTACATGGAGTTTTAGTACATTTAAAGGCACTTTCACAGTTAGGCCACGTGACTCTCATACTTTTTCATTTGAATATTCAAGGGTTTGTAATTCTTCCGTAGAATTGACCCATATGATAACTGGCCCATTCTCCTCCTAACTAATTACATCTGCAAAGACCCTATTTTTAAACAAAGTCATATTCTGATGTTCCAGGAGAGATATGAATTTGGGGACATTATTCACCCGAGTATAATACCTATACCAGTCCTTTCAGAAACAGAGTCCTGAGCATCCACCCACAGGAAAGATACATTTTTCTTATCCTTGAGTAGTGAAGTGTGCCTGCTATGCCCCTGCCTAGACCCACAAATGCTCTGAACCTCTGAAATAACGCTGTCTGAAAATTAGGAAACTTTGGTTTCAGCTCTGTATCCATCATTAACCACCACAGTTAACATCAGCAGAAATCCTAGACTACTCTGAACCTCAGAGCTTGCCTGTATCTACAGTGCTATTACAGACCCCTGAATTTCTAAAATCAAAAAATAGCTATGAGAATCACATGACCTAATTGTGAAAGTGGCTTGAAAAGTACTAAACCTCTGTATACAGATGTGAGCCACTCTTACAGGCTGCTGCCTACCCTGGTCCTCACTCTGGGTTTTGAAAGAAGAAGAAGAATCACTCTGGATGCTGGAGAATCTTGGATTTCTCAACTTTTAGTACAGATGGAGACGTGCCCCTGAAAAAGTCCTCCCTGCTGAACTCTGTACTCCCACAGCTGTCCCTTTCAACCTGCTCTTTCCATTGTGACCAAAGAACTACTTACAAATTTAGAAAAAAATCTACTCATATCAGTCATTCAGTTCTTAAAAACTTTGAATGTGTGTGTGAGTTTAAATAATGAATAACAGAGGTTGTTTACCTCCAACCCAAAGAACGTGTGGAGTTGAGATATTGCACTGCTAGTCTGCTTCTGATTGGTGCCTAGGACTATGAATCAGGTAAAATGGAAAGATACCAGTATATGAGAGATTAGAAAAATGAGGTGCCGCTATGATTCAAACAGGTTTGAATGTGCTGGAGACTTGTTCCTCAGGGAGGTAATGGTGGCATGAAGCTCTTAAGAGGTGGCGGTAGAGGACAGTCCTGTTTCAGTGAGGGGCGTGTCCTTGAAGAAACTGACTTTGCAGCTTTCTGTCCGGCAGTGTGGTCTCCCCTCCCGCGTGTGTTCTTAGTCCTGCTGTCGACCACAGTTCCTTGCCAGAACTAGCACTATGTTGTTCCAATTTTCAACCTTTAAAACTGTGAGTTAAATAGACCTCTTTTCCTTATAAAGATGGTCTTGGCTATTTAATTATGGGAACAAAAATCAGACTAACATATATGATATATAGAGGATGGAGAGGACACTACACAGACCATATGCAACCGTCAGATGAAGCTCAGGACACACAAGGCAGCCATAAAACACGTGCAGTTGGCTATGTAAAGAGCAACAACTTCAGGAAGACCACGTTATCAACAATGTATTGAAGCAAGAAGGCTCAGGGGGGTGCCTGAACTAGAAACGCTTGCCATTTCTCATTATGTCTAAGAAAGTTATTTATTTTGTTTTTCCAAAACTGTTTTATTTGGCCAGTCCTGAGTGAAATCGAATCTTCTTTTCTCAGGGTGCTTAAAGCTACTTGTTTGTTTTTGCAATTAGCCATTTTAGTAAGTAGGGACTGTGGGCACTCACACTGAGAACTGATGCCACTGGAACCCACATTACCCTGATGAAAGACAGGGCCTTGCTAAGGTCAGCAGAGCAGTAAACAGGCCCTGTCTGATAGGGCAGTCTGTTTCCACCCACGTTACAGAAGACACGTGTGTAGTCTGCCAATGACCCTTTTAAATTTTTTCCCCCACTGAACATCAAGAATCTCTAAGTCCACTGTAAATCTGCCACTGCTGTCTCCTGCATTCCCGGCAAAGCTTCTGTCTCTATCACCTTCTCCCTAGAAATCCCAGTGCTTCAACAGTCTCCATCAACCTGTTCTGGAAGAAAGTAGGTCATATCTTCCATGTGGCCAGGTGTCCCCAAATTTTCAGAGACAATTCCAGATTACTTTTGTTATGTTGATATAATGATGCTCATTCTTCTCTCAAAATTGTGCTTGTATGACAAATTATGAGGACGCCTTGTTTTCAAGCTATTTTCTAAAAAGAAATCTTTTGATCGATAGTATTAGAAGATACCCAGTGCAATACATTTTCATGGGTAATAAGTTTGAAGTATATCACACATTTTATCCTAGAAAATGATTACTTATATTAGCAAATTTACAGTTCTGAGAAACCCCCATAAAACAAATATCTGCATAGTTTTTAACCTAATATTCCCAATAATAAGATAAGTCATAGACTCTGAGTTTTAGTAAATATTACTGGTTTCACAGGAAACAGTTTCAAAAATGTTTCTCTCAAGTGTTAGACGTCCAGTGTATTACATCTCCCATCTACCGAATTTCAAAGTGTTTCCTCAGAAAAAAGCACGTGATTTGAAGGGTGAATGGAGCCCTTTCCAAATTATCCATACCGGGCAAAATTATGTTTTATTAAAACATAAAATTATGTTTTATTAAAAGCATACAATATGGTCTGATATATTGCTCTAACATGGTCAAAAAATTAGATATTTTAAGTCAGCATAGACCTAAACAAAACTGAGTTTTCTATATAATGTTTGCCTCCATTCTTCATAATGGTTAATCTCAGGACAGATTTTCAGATCCTCCTCACAAACCTGGAGGATGAAGTAAGCAGCTGTGGCATCTAACGAAGAGTTCCTCACATGAAGAACATAGACCAGGACATTCCAGGCTGGTTGAATGATCTTCACAGAAGTTAATAAGTGAAAAATATAGCATTAGCTAGCACTAAGAATAAAAGAGAAAGCAATGAGAGACGTGGCTTGGGTTAGGTTGCCTAAATGCACAAGGTTAGACAACTGAGGTCCCTACCATTTAATAACTGTCAGATTCATGACTGCTTTCCTCCAGGTTGTCACTAGCTTTAATGCCATGAAATGATAGAGTAGTTCTTATTAACCACGTCAAAAGCTCAAAGCAGAAGGTCAAACTCAAGCAGCAACGAAGACAATGCTGATGGATTTCCCTGCCTCATCTAAGAGGATCCGTGTGCTCACTAGAAAGTGGCAGCACCAAGAGCCAAAATAATGCACATAAGTAACTCATACTGCCTGGTGAAGATGCTCGTATAGCTTTTTCCAGACAAATGGACACTTGAAGCCACTGAAGATGCCTCCAACTGAAGAAGAATCATAATAGTCTAGCTGGGCCCTCAGTATAATGATATTATAGCCAGGCACTCTTAATGGAAGAGCTACCTGGATGCAAAGTCTACTCAGAACCACAGTGTCACCCAGCTGGTTAGGTGAAGTGATTGTAGGCTTCTGGAAGGTCAGGATTGGTGTTCCCCTGTACTTAAAGGTAGAAGAGAGCAAGCTGTTTCAAAAACTGAGACCAGAACTAAATGAGCAGACGTTACTTTATAGAGCTTAGTAGAGAAGGTACCAAGGCTCGTGGTGGTCCTTAGATGCCACCAGAAACTCAGAGCCCAAAAGGAATTGCTAGAGGCATATCTTGCCCTTTCCCCCCTGCTTTCTCATAAGTGTTTCCTGACTCACATTTGCTCAGAAGGCCCTGTTTTTGTTTGATGTGTATGATTTTTTCTTCAGCAAGCCAGAGATAATTTCTATGGTATCAAGAATCTCAGATATCTAGGACTTTCTTGTTGGCACTATTTGTCTTTCTAGGAGAGCTGAGGGGAAGTACACAAGATTACTGCGCCATGTGAGGACAATCAGGCAGGGAAATTGGAGCATCCTTGAAGCAGTCAAAGGTGGGGCTCAGAAGGGTTTTGGCTCTGTAGGCCAGTTGTGCTCAGTCCTTCCCTGGAGTAGCTCATTGGAGACATGACACGAGCATAAAGAAAGCTTTCACCCCTAGGACCAGCGTGGAGGCTCTCAGTCAATGACTCTCTCTGAATTTGTAGGGAGCATTTTCTTAGCCACCATATCGAACTTCATGCTGAGTGGTGACAAGAGTAGATTCATCCTTGACTCTTACTTGCAAGGAGTTCAGTTAGTTCAGCATCTTCTTCTACTGTGAAGGAAAAAGTTCCTGAACCATTGTTTTCTCAGAATGAATTCTATCTTGCCCTGGACACAGAGTATCTGTCTGCTGCAGAAGTCATGTCCTATCCTGTCTCTCAAAGGAAGTAAAATGTTTTCCTTAACATTTCCATAGCTTTTCAACTGCATCCGACAGGAGTCCAGGAGAAGGGATCATTCAGTCACAGGGACACAAACCTTTCCATAACCTCCGTTTGCTAAGGCTGTCAAAGGAAGCTTCTGTAAAAGTTAAGTATCTTCGGGCTGTCATGACCTACAACATAATTTTTAAATAAAATGAAGGATGGAAAAAAAGAGAGAAGTGGGAGGAGGGAGGATGAAACAACTTCTTACTGTCAAAGAATCCACTTACATTAGGTGTCAGGCTGGCACATTGGATTTGTTGAAAAATTGGGGAAGATGAGGCAAGTCTTAGTGTGCCTATTTTTTAAAATGTGGAAACAGATCCAGGAAACTTAAACCGCTTCCAAAATTTTAACAGTTTTTAAAAGGTAGAACTGGAACTTTTGCCCACCCTTTCTTCCATCCTCCAGTAGAACTGTGTCTACCCAGCCCCAATAAAGTGCTTCCACTGAATCACAGAAAATGTTACTCACGTCAGCAAATTGTTGTTCTGGCAGCTCAATGCCCTTCCAGCTCCCTACCTTCCTCTCAAGCTTTCTTAGGAATCTGGGGCCCAGAAAGTGCAATTACTGTCAACATTTATGGGAGGGAAAAGGACCACAGAAAGGATCACACTCAGAAGTAACGAAGAGGAAGCAGATGGTGTGCAGAGAAGAGAAGGGAACAAGTAGTGCAATAAGAGTAAATTTAAATGAAGAAATATTTTTAAAAGGTAAATTCAATTTTATTTCATTCTTTTCCCCTAAGCGAGGCATTAATAGAAACTCCTCAAAGATTTGCCTTAAGAAACAAAAATAATTTATAGTATGCTTCACATGAACTCAAATGTCACTACTTCAGAGGTTTAAATGCCTAGAACAAGGTCTGAAATTTAGCTTGGATTCCTAATATGTATTCAGAAAGAGGCACTGAACCAATTGGGGGACAATAATACAGAGAATTTGATATTAACTATTTGAGAGAAAAACAAAACTCATTTATTCCATTCAGAGAAATTGTTAAAAATACATACAATTAATCAGGCTTACTTACTAAAAATAGAAAAATAGACCTAAAAGTTCAGAAGATTAATCTGTTTGAAAATAATAGAATAAAATGAAATTTCTTTTTAGAAAACATTAATCTTTTCATTCTTAATTCTTAATTCAAACCAGCTTTCTTATATCTTACTTCCTCTTTACTACCACCTCCACAATTTCACACGTACACACCCTGCTCAGTTCAGCTAAATGAAGGAAATTTTATTATGTTTGCATGGTAAATTTGTAGAAGCCTGTTTCCATACATGATGCCAAGTGAGAAAGTGAAGGTTCATGGAAAAAATTTTAAGTAGGCATAAAAGCTTTTTATCCCACAAAATCACAAAACCAAAGCTTCTACCTCACTTAGGAGTCCCTTAAACAATATCCTTCAGAGATACTCCTGTCTGTACAGGAAATCTTAAACAGTCTTGGACATGCTTATGGCGCTCAGCAATACCAAGGCAAGGAATCAGAGTTCCTCACAGAATACCTCCCATTTATTTACAGAGTACCAAAATCATTTCTTTATAATAAGTTCAAATCTTCACCATTTAGAAATATATAGCATCCATTCATCTTATCCTATCCATGAACAGTTCTGTCCAGAGTCTATTTCAGAGATGGAGACTTCATGTGATAATTATAAAAGTCCTACCTCTTTGAAACATGTAACTGGACAGTATTCTTCTTTCGATGTAGTAGACCTCTGACCTATGCCCCCATTAGATCTTTTACCTTTGTTTGAAGGTCAACAATAGTGAATAGTGTTATCCACCTCACAGGCGTCTACTGAACATTAAAGGAAATAATCCAGATACTAGTGCTTCCAGTGTCTATGTTTTGCTCATCCTCCTGGGCTGCAGTTCTTCTGTGGTTAGGACAGCCTGAGGTCGAGGCTGTGGAAGACAGGCGGAAGTGATACAGACCCCTTTCAGTTTTATCCTCTTGTCCACACAAAATTTCTTACATGAAATTCTCTCTTTTTCCATCTGCAACCTCAGTAGAAATGAGTCCAAGGGCCTAGGGAGGGTGAAGGCCTAAGACAGATGTGAGCCTCTGAAAGACTACATCCCTCAGGTCCACACTTCCTCTGAACTATACTAGTGTGCAGTGTAGGCAAGAATAATATTATGCCAAGTCACCGAGATTTTAAAGTTGTTTCAGCTGTTACCCAGTACTGCTTTATATGTTAGGCTAAAGTGTAACATACGGTGCCAGGTAGAGAGAAGTGTTCAATGTATATTAGCTACCAGAGTTGCTCATCAGTTGAGAGTTCTTTTGCTTGATTCAGATAGAGATAATCATCAAAACTCAGCTCTGCTAGCAACCCTGCTGCCACCTCACAGCACCAGACAATGCTAGGTGCAATGGGCAGACTCCAAGGCGCTAGTCTCTGTCACTGATCTTTGTTGGCTGCTGCTGGTCTTTGGAGCTCTTCAGAGATAAAGGCACCTGGTGTTTATTGCTTTTTCTTTTTTTTTTTTTCTTTTTCTTTTAAAGCAACTGCTCTGTCCACACTAATCAGAACCCTGAGCAGACCCACAGGAACTTCAGCCCACACTATCTGAGAAATGGCTCCTAAGTAGATTTTTCAGAAGACCGCCAGAGTGGAGTTTTATTGACTCACTGACTGAGGAGCTGTGCAGTGCTGCAGGGGAGTCAGTGCCCAGGAAGGAGCCTTCCTACACTCACTTAAGGAGGGTGAAGGTAGTGTTGCAAATAGAGCAGCTTGCAGGGCTGGTACTGGTCCAAGTGTAATCCTGTGATTGGCTCAAAGTCAGGTTTGCTAATTGGTCCCAAGGAAGATCTGTGATTAGTTCAAGTGGGTGCTGGGCTCCAAGACAGCTGCAGCTGTCTTAGCAGTGATTCAAGGAAAGAGAGAAGCTACGTGAGCTGTTCAATACCTGTTGTAGCTCAGTGAGAACTGACTGGACAGAAACTTTATTATGAGCGCTTGGGGAGGTTGGAGATATTTAATAATGTACCAGAACCTCTCCACACCTTAGCCACTTTACCGTTCCCCACTTTCTTCAAAGTGTGGGTAAGGGCACTGTGGCTGAGATCTGAGCTATACCACCCATCAGACCCTGAAGGAGTGTGGCCTCTAAATAACCAGGGAGGACATTAAAGCAAGTCATCCCAGACCATTATGGTGTCATGGCAAGGGGGAGCAAAAGGAACCAAGAAAGAGGGGCATGACAGGATTAGCCAAACCACACCCTACCTCCAGCCTGCAGGGCAAATAGAGTCAGATGATTCTAGTCCGTCTCCCCATTCCGCTCAGGACTCTGTCTCTGCCGCTACTCCTCATGGTGTCCAACAGACATAGTCTGACCTGAGCCCAACGTGCTACTCTCATTGAACCTAGCCACTTCAGTTTAGAACAAAGCAAACCTGTAACAGTCACAAGTGATCAAATTACCTATATTTTGCTGGTGAGTTCAGTTCTTCGTGTATTCTGAATATTAATACCTGTCAGATGACTAGTTGGAAAATAGTTTCTCCTATTCTGAAGTTTCACCTTCATAAATTTAAATATCACATTGCTTCTCATGCATAAGTGATCCAAATTTTAAATAAGGAGCAAACTAGAGGGTAGATATTGGGAAGTAGGAAGAACTTATTCAAACAGGAAGTGGAACAAGGGATGGTGGAGGGTGAGTGCAGGAAGGGAAAAGTAATCCTTTTTTAAAAAAAGAGAACTGAATGGGAAAAAGTGGCAACAGAGCTTTTGTAAATCAGGAGGGTTGAAGAAGGAAGAGAAGAAATGGGGAAAAGGAATTAAGATATATTACATGCATTTACAAGTTCCCTGTGATGAATACAGTCATTATGTATAGCAAACATGTACTAATATAATAATAGTCTACTCTGTTGTGTATTCTGCCTTAAAGATTTGTAGTTAAATATAATCCCATTTATCTGTTTTTGCTTTTGTTTTCTGTGTATTTGGATTCATGCCCAAAAATAATCTTTCATATAACAATGCTCTAAAGTGTTGCCTCTACGTTTTCTTCTAGTTGTTTCATAATTTCAAATCATATATTGAAGTGCTTAGCTCATTTTGAGTTGATATTTGTAACTAATGAAAGATAGAGTCTAGTTTCATTCTTCTGTGTGTTTTCCCAATGTCATTTATTAAAGAGATTATTCTACCCTCTATTTGTGTTCTGGGCACTGTTTCAAGAATCAGTTGTAAATGTGTCAGATTCTCTGGGGAGTTCTACCTGTCCCACTGGTGTGTACATCCTGCTTCATGCAATGCCATGCTATCTTGATCACTATAGTTTTGTCATATATCTTGAAGTAAGGTAGTATGATGCTTCCAGTTTTGTTTCTTTTTGCCAAGTTGTTTTTGGCTATGAGGGATCTTTTTGGTTCCAAAAGAATTTCAAGATTTTTTTCTAACTCTTTGGAGAATGGCCTTAGTATTTTGGTGAAGATTACACTGAATCTATAAGAACATTTTAACAATATTAATTGTGCAAATACATGGACATGCAATCATTCCATTTGTCATATCCTCCTCGGTTTCTTTCATCAGTGTTTTGTAGTTGTCATAGTAGAGTTACTTTACTTCTTTGGTTAAAGTTATTTATAGATATTTTAATTTTTTCTACCTATCATAAATAGGATCTTTCTTTTGATTTCTTTTTCAGGTATTTCACTAATAGTATACAAAAACACTACTAATTTTGTTGTTAATTTATATGTTGCAACATTATTGATCTTATTAGTTCCAGTCATTTTTAGTGAAGTCTTTCAATACACAAGGTCCTACCATCTACAGACAAGCACAATTTGACTTCCCTCTTTCCAATTTGAATGTTCTTCATTTTTCTCTCTCTTACCTAATTTCTGTGGCGAGGATTTTCAGGCTCTGTTAGTTTCAGATCTTACAGGAAAAACTTTTGATGCTTTCCTACTCAGTAGGGCTTGTCACATATGGGCTTTATTGTATTGACCCTCAAGAATTTATGTTTTATCCACAAAATATTATCTACAAAATATTTTTAAATCTTTATTGAGCAATACATTAATAATGTGATTAGCTGAGCCATATCATTCTCCTAATCAATTAACTTGATAATTTTGACAAAATGTAACATGCTATTTGCTTCTAATAACCTATTTTAATAATCATTTGACTCTGGGTAGTCTTTACTGGTTTTTTCTAAACACTCTCAAATTACCTGCTTATTAATATATCCCATAACATTCCCTGAATTTGACATCATGTGTACCCTGTTCAAACTCTCTTTCTTCTATCTCCTCTTCCAAAATATTTGCTCTGCTCCAGTTGTTCTGTGACATTTCACTGTCCATGAATTCTTAACCAGTACCGATAATGATTTTGCAGTTCATCTACAAATTCCTTCAGGGTATGATTCACCTGATCTAAAGAAGTGAACTTACTGAAATCTGAAGCCTCATGCCGTAGTCACAGAAAGCACTTGGAACCACCAAATACGGTAACTATATCTACAAGTAATTGCAGCAATAGGTCAGGAAATTTTCCTCTTATTTGTGGTGTCTCTCCAGGCTGGAGCACTTGCATGCCCACTCAGCTATGTGTGAAGGGTTTCTTATTTGCTGGGCATTTAAACACATGTTAGTCATTTACTCTAATTAAAATCCTATAAACATCGAAGTACAGAGAAGGAAGTTGGCCAAGGTTACAGAACAGGAGTCAGGCTGAGTCAGGAGTCAGCTACGTCTTCTCACTTTCTCCTAGGAAACAAGCTGATAGACTTTGCAGAGATGGGAAGGAGACCTGGAGATGTTGAGAAGGGGAGAGAGGATGAAGAGTTAAGTTGTGATATGTGCTGATACCCCAAAAAGAGTATATTCATTGTGCATGCCAAACTTATACTAATAAAAATGTTTTGTAAAAAAACAAGATAGAAATCCCGAGAAAATAATTAAAAGTAAAAGTGCTTTCAACTTATAAACACCCAGAGTATCCCTTTACTTGGAGGCGTGTTCATCTCCGATGGAACTGATGAAATGGGGTGGTGCGCAACTACCAGAGAAACTGTCACATTACTCACTCCACTACAAACTGGGTAACTGACTGGACCTGTCTGGGCCATAGCTTGCTTATCAGTGAGATGCAGATAAAAATTTTGCTACAGTAAATGTTGGCTGTTACTTTTCATCAGTTGAATTGTACTTTGTCATCCTTACCTTGTGGTAAATGAAAAAACAATTGGGTCTGAGAACCCTAAAGGTGAGCACACCAAATCCACACCAAGTGTGTTTAATAGATAGCAGCAGAATTTCTAAATTGGAACCATCCTCACATGCAAATCAAAAGTAGCAAACTCCAATGCTGGTGAAAAAGACCTAGTGAAGATTTTATAAGTCTGGAGAGCTCATAACTCTTCTGAAGAGTAACTCTACTTCCCAAGAAGCTGTAGCTTCAAATGTACAAAAAGTTTGTTTTTTCCCAAGAGATAGCAGAATTTAGAATTTTATGCAAAATTTCCCAGTTTTTAAATTTTGCAAACTCTTTTTTAAAAATTTAGTACTTTACACTTTGATCAGCAATATACCACCCTTCTGCAATCTTTGGCTAAACCTAGAGTCTCAGGCCCCGTTCCCCCAGTCATAAAATGGAATTGTGACTACAACATGTTGTAACCATGGCTACAAATAATCTCAGAGATAGGTCAGGAAATTTTATCTCACTAATGGAGCCCTTCCAGGCTGGGAAACCTGTGTGCCCACTCAGCTATGTGCTAGAGTCACCCTTTTTCTGCTACAGATATTAGCTTACCACAAGACTGCTCTGATCCAATCCCCCAGAACCTGCAGGTCAAATTCTTGGCCCATCCCAAGATTCCGGCCACTCACCGGTGATCTTATTTATGGTATCAATTACTAATGGTCTTGAGATTAAGAACCTGATGAAACAGATGTCAGGCTATCTGTTGCTAAAATTGTCTATGTATGGTTAGAAGCGGGGAGATCCCTGCTCTGGCTCTGAGCATCTGTGAAGAAGGGGCGGTCATTGAAGGCAGCATCCAATGTCCTCAGAGTCAAGTCTGCTGAAGCCCACAAGATTATCCATTTGAGGAAACTGGTGCTGATGGCAGGTGTTGAGTAAGCCTTGCTCATTTTAGGATTATGAGAGAGCTGAAGAAGCCATGATATGTTGCTAAGGGTCAAATCTATCTTTGGAATCCAACATAATTTTCCATCAGATTTGATCCATAGAGAGCTGGACCTAGAATTGGTTAAAATTTAATATCTCCAAGTAATACAATATAATTTTTAGTTTTTATTTCATCATTTATATTGGAATAAATAAATAAATGAAATAAGAGCAGCTTAAACTCTGCTGATCTTCAGAATACTAGACAAAAATTATAGTATATCCATGCTATAGAGTGGTAGGCAGCTAGCCATGGAATGAATGAAGTTAATTTTTGTAGGGTACTCATATAATAATATTTTGGTGTTATCACTTTTGGTGAAAAGAGTAAAAAGAACCTATGTAAAAATGTGGGTTACAGTGCTATGTATGTGAGCATGTAGGCTGAGTAAGTTTAGAAAAAATATCTGGAAAGATATATGCCAAACAATTTACAACACTGTATCAGGGAAAATGCCGTATTTGTTAAATGTACATTGATTTATTATTTTGTTATAGTATGCAGTAAGTAATTGGGTGAATCTAAAAAGTAGATGTGGAAACATTAGCTCTTGTCAGAGTAAGTCAACCTATTAATTTAGCACTTGTTGTGGCCCCATTGCTGTGCTGTATGTAATCAGGAAGATAAAAGAGACACTCTGTCTGCCCTGGAATTCTAATCCATGAGGGTAATGTATGTATAACATAAATGCTTTTCAGTGCAAGTAATCAAATCCTTCTCCTTTCATATGTAAAAGAAATTGCAATCATTCCTATTTTGCACATGAAGGAAACTGGTATTCAGAGAGATTGAATTCCAGTAAAACTGAGTTCTGCCTCTAAATCCAAGTGCTTCACTACCAATTGCTCAAAGATAAATGTCTTCATTATTCCTTTATATTTCTCAGGGTTTCTCATGTTATCAGGAGGAAAAGTATCTCAATAAGAACTAGTTAGGGCCCATTTAAAGCATGTGGGAAGAGATGAGATATGCAAGTGTTCAAGTTTAACTTGTGAGCTTATTATGGATCTTTCTTTTCACTTATTTCTTAAAAGAATCTACTTTGAAAAATGACCAAAAAGTTATTGAGAAGGCCTGGATATTCTTTCATGGAATATCAAAGATGGCAAAGAGTTTACAAATTGTTTCCTCTGAAGCCAGGAAACAGATCTGGGATGTGAATCTGCTACTCTTTCAGCCCCTTCATGCTAAGTTCTACTCATGAATGGGCCACTGAAATCTCACGCAAGCATTCTTGCATGTCCCTGTTACCAGGTGTTCCCACCAATTTCAATCTGACCTAAGGAAGATTTTCACTGGTTCACAGTTTCTGTTGATCAGCCTTAAAGGAGCTGACAGGCACATTATTCTAATTCTGCCATTTTTGAATCAGCTTTTGCTGACATTTTCTTTTGTATCAGGAAGACAGGTGGGCAAACACTATTAACACCAACTTTCTATTATGCAACTCTGACTGAGATTATGGCTATTGCTTGCATGTTAAAATTATCTCTAACAACACAGAGGGAGATTCAAATCTCTCTAGGTTTTCTCTTTTTTATAGGACAGAGATGACAGAATGAAATGCACTATTTCTAATGCACTAGATTCTAATCTCTCTCTTACCGCTAATAAATGACGAAAACAAAGGCAAAAACCCAGGTCTCTACAATAGTTCATTCCCTGTGTACTGTCTTCCATGGTGTAGCAGAAAAATACTGAATTTAGCCCCAACACTGCAGCTTTTTTAGAAGCAAAACACACTCATAAAAATCTCTGCTTCCAGGTGAAGTCAATGGGAATGAAATAATAGTGCATTTCATTCTATAATCTCTTTCCTATAAGACGGAGAAAGCCACACTCCTGGAGAGTCACTGCCTTCAGTCCTTAAGATTTCTGCTTATTTCTCCTTGTTCATATTTCTGGATCATGTCATCAGCTTAGCTTTTTGATTTCTAATCACAACAGTGCTCCACTCCGTGCTTGGACAATCTGTGAAATACATACTCCCTTAAAATGGGTCACAGATCCCAGGCTTAAAAATTCTATAAACCTGTCCTTTAAGTTTCTTATGGTTGGTATTTAGGAGAACTGAAGTAAAAACTGTAGGCTTATGTAAACCCCTGGGTTAACTCTACATCCTGCCCCCTGCTTCTCCGTGCTACCTATTTCTCATCAGGGCCCACTGCTCAGTGCAGTGAGAGACAAAAGACAGTTGCATCTGCAGCAGTGGTCCACTGAACTGTTCCTCTGATATAGATTTTACAAAGAACCATTTTCCAGGAGATAATGAGCTAAAATGAATATATCCCCTACTACTGGTTTTTTATTAATTACTTCAGCTAATAGAAAGGATTATGTCACTGAAAGCATAAAATGCACCTAGAAAAATATTCTTCAGTAAAGTCCAATTAAATCAAGGTGTGACATCCTCAAGAACGGCCAAGTCACAAAAGAGCTAGTCATGCGGGAAGCCAAGTTAAATAAGTCATAATTCTGGATCTTTGGGTCCTTCTAGTACCCTCAAGTGTAGGTCTGTGAAATGCCTGAAGAGGCAAGAGGGCCCCTGTGGAACCTTACTTGATCTAGCCCCTACATAGGTAACTCTTCTGTGACTTGGCTTTGTGCAAGCGCTCACACCTTCCCACAAGTGACCTTTTCACTCTGTGCTTGGTTTTTCCGTGGTGGGTTAAGTGTCCACACGCATTCACATCATCAGGGTCCAGTGTGGAGATGATGTGGCATATGTGGCATTGCTCTAAGGATATGTAGGAAAGATGGAATTTCGGCTCAGGCAAGTTAATTTTTTTCTGAATTTTAGGCAAGATAATTTTTTTTTTTTTAATTTTAGAAACATAAAAGTACAAAAACATATTGACAAACAGACACCCATTATCATAGAAAATAGTACAATCACAACTAATCTATAGACAAGGTGATATGGTCTCAACAGTAGTTGTTGCTTTATCCATTGATATCTTCGAATTGTAGATGTATGCACCCATATACAGACATGCAAATTTAGTCAGACAGTTTATCCTCTCAGCAACAGAAAAAAAAA